>JAEIIU010049829.1:0-36693 GCA_018874675.1 Drosophila baimaii
ATGGGTTTCATTCGCATATCAAAATGTTGATTCTGATTTTAATTTATTCATATTTATGCAAAAGAACAGCGACGGCAACAAAAAGCATTGGGCACTTTGGCTTGCATACTTTTTGGCGCAGCTGCCGCTCCACAGCGTGTGTCTGTGTGTGTGTGTGTGTGTGTGTGTGTGTGTGGGAGAGTGCGCTTATTAATTTTGACTTTAAGCCGCCTCATTGCCCCCGCATTTCCGTTGCTACTTTGGCACACTCAAACAGACACACACACGGCACCTTATTATTAAAGGCGTGAAAATCCCTGATCCGCAATAAGCACAACCACATTGGCAGGACAGGTGCCAGCCTGGTCACTCTATTAATATTTAAGGAGAAGCGGAGTAATGTCGTACTGTGAAAGATATGAGTTGTATCTTTTGAACTGGATTTCCATTATGTGTGATCCCCGAAAACGAAACACTTTGGAAAGTCGTGAATATTTCTGATTCGCAATAAGCACAACCACACTGGCTGGATAGGTTCTAGCCTGGTCACACTATAAATACGCAAAGAGAAGGAGAAATGCTAGACAAGGAATCATTTCTGTTGTAGATTTTGAACTGAATTCCCATTATTTGTGATCCCCTAAAAGACAAACCTTAGAAAGTCGTGGAAATTTCTGATTCACAATTAGCACAGCCACACTGGTTGGATAGGTTCTAGGCTGGTCACTCTATTAACATACAAAGATGCGGAGAAATGTCATACTATGAAACATATTTGTTGTAGATTTCGAACTAGATCTAGATTATTTCTGATTCTTTTAGCAAAACACTTTAGAAAGTCGTGAATATCTCGAATCTTTAATAAGCATGACCACACTGGCTGAACAGGTACTAGCTTGGTCACACTATTAAGACACAAAGCAGCAGAGAAATGCCACACTATGAAGCCTTTTGCTTTCAGCTTTCGAACTATATCTGGATAATATCTTTAACTATTTATTGTGAATTTATAACAGCATTCTTTACGGATCCTGTTGTCACATTTTAATACCTAAAGCTTCGACCCACCTGCCATATTTCAAGTCCTGCTAGTTACCCGGGTTAATAATTGACTTGACTCTGCGTCCTTTCAGCCATTCTGTTAGCCAACTAACAATGGTCCAAGGACCCATCCTCCCTTCCCCTTAAGCCATTGTTGTTTGGCTGGCTGTTGGTGTTGGCTTTCTTTTGCAGCGCTGCCTGCCTTGCATGAACCCAATTATGAATTATTTGTAATCTTATCTTTAAGTGTATGGCATAAAAATTATAATTTTGTGGCGAAGCCAACGAGAAGAAACCCCATAAAGCCGGCAAGCAGTGAGAAAGGGGGACTGGGTGCCGTCTACGGTTTCAGTATTAAAATTTATTAAAAATATATAAACGAAGGAATTTCTAAGCCGCAAGAAGCCTTGGCTGCAGCTCAGGTTGAGCTTCGGCTTTGGCTTTGGCTCTGGCTTGGGTTCGGGTTCGGGTGACGCGGACCTGCCTCATTTTCCGGGGTATCCTGGATTCTGGGCCCTGGGCTGCTGCTGGGTTCTTCTCTCTCAGCTCTCGGGTACGGGGAATATAAAACGCTTAACCGCAACAGCCGTTGCGAAAGGGGATTTCGAGAGGTGAATCTGGAGGGGGGGCTAACCAAACCCCATCAGGGCGTCTTCGCCTCGCCATGTGAATGGCACCGAAGTGGATGCTTCAGCATGCACGGACGCCACTTGCAAACATATACAAATACAGGCAAAGAAAAAAGAGAGGGGAAAGGTGGGAACTGTACTAGAAATAAATAAAGAAATTATTTATCTATTTTCAATTAAATTAATTCAGTCACTTTCTGCTTTTATTAGCTGTGTCCAGCTAGATCTAGACCTTGTATTTCCTCAAAATTTCTGCCAGTGCATCAGCCGTCTCTCCGGATAGTCTGGCATCTGGAATCAGCTCCATCCGGAGCCCGAGACAGTGATGCAGTCCTGACAGATAAACAGGAAGTCGTCGTCGTCGTCGTCCTCCTCAACACTTCAGCCTGTGTGTCGAGTGGGTGTGTGTGTGTGCTGGGTGTGTGTGTGAGTGAGTGCTGCCTGCAAGACCCCGGGGCTGATGCATCGTCCTTTTGTCTTAGCCTACTTGTGCTGGCCCCGTTGTTTCGGTTTTTATTCATAAAATAAATGAAGTACGAGTATTTAGCCGAGTCAGACAAAAATTGCACCGCAGGACGACGACGCAGGGGGAAAGGTCGGTCGGTGGGTCGGTCGAGTGGGTGACGAATGACCCCAACTGACTTTTGTAGTGAGCGACGGCTGTCTGAATTAGCCGCAAAAAAGCAGTAATGCCACCACCAGGACAGCCATCTTGACTACCAAATGAAGCGCCAAGCTGCGGCTGAGTTTCCGGCATCCCTAGCAGGAAAGAGCTATAAGTTTTTATAAAAAAAACAAAATGGAAATTATCTCTTAAGATAATAATAAATAAATATAATTTAATTGTAAAAAGAAAACCCAATTTCCCTTGAAATCCTTTTTAAAATAAACAAAAAAAAGTCCATAACCCATCGATGGCCATTAAATTATGCTCGCAAAAATGGTAGAAATTGCAAAAATATTTGCCCCTGTGACTAGAGCATTTTCGATTAAAATGGCTGAGCACACACACACACCCACACACACACACACCCACACACACCCAACCCCATGTGAGTCCTGGAATTCCTTCCTGGTCAGCGCAAACTAATTAAAAACAAGCGTTCGCTCCACTTGAGCATCATGTTAAAATACCTGGCCAGGTGAGGATGCAGCACAGATAGCAGGATACCAGGATACCAGGATATATGTAAGGATATATATATATAATATATATATATATATGTGTATGCGCCTGGGTCTGGTTTGGGGCTAACAAATGGTACTGAGAGCCAGTCAGCTATTTATAATTACCTCAGACGAAAGACGCCGCAGGGAAACTGCGGAAAAGCAGGCAAGAGAAGGCGAGAAAAGTTTTTGGCCAAAATTTGGCAACGAGACCGCACAGCGAGCGGAGAGGCTCATACGTCACATTGACACCGCAAAAATTGGTCGGCGCTAGTGTCGGGAATATGGGCAAGTAAGTGGTCAAAAAGTGATTGTGGGTCCTTTTTTGGGGGGGCGGGGCAGCAAATCCTCGAATGGGGTCTTGAGCAAATTAATATTTGATATTTCAATTAAGTGGAATTAAAATTACAGCTGCTTGGTTGGGTTTTTGGGTTTATAAATGGGTTATGTTTGTTGTATTTTGGTAGGGAATATGAGGATGTTTGATTTAAGAACTTGAAAGAAATCAAATTTAATAAAATTCAACACCCTAAGCTCTTTGGGAGGAGACAGCAAGTCTTGCAGGACGGTCAGGGATCTTTAAAAGTTAAAAAAAAAAAATATTACCAATGAAATTTGGTTTTTAGAGAGGTGGTTTCTCGAGTTTACAAAAACAAAATGCGTGAAAGGAGCGACGCGCACTAGGATTATACAAAAGGAAGGAGCGACGCGAGTGAAGATCATACAAAAACAATATTCGAGGAGGGAACGACGCTCATAGAGATCATAAAAAAACAAAATGTGCGGAAAGAGTAACGCACATAAAAATAATTTGATTGCATATCTTGCCTGGCTTAAGTTTTTGCTGTTTTTTTTATAATATATAATTTTTTAATCTATTTGCGCCATGGCTCTTTCCATTACATCTTGTGCCCAACACTGATATAGGTCAAAATAGCCCAAAAAACACTCAACTAACAGTTAGCACCTATCTACCGCCGAACAATACAATAATTGTAACTATTTTTAAATCATTTTTTGGGTTAATTTCTTTGGCTTCTAGCATATGTGTGTGCCCAATTATTTCTTTACCAAAATGCTAGGAAAATCGCTTGTCATTAGCTGCGAAAGCCGATTGAGAGGTGTCGGCCTAAACGGGGTTAATGTCACGCCTCGAATTTCCGCACTTAATAAACTTTTCGCTTTTCGCCAGCTACAGATAGATACCTTACATATATGTATATCCGCTTTCCACTTCCTTTCGCCGCTTATTTTTATTATTTTTGCCAAGAGAACAATCAAAAAAGATACACAAAAAACAATGGGAGAAAAAAGATTCACAAAAAAGTGGAAAACAGATGACCCATTCACACCTCATGCCGTGCCGATCGACCATCAATAATGAAGCTACGCGGACATCTCAAAAAAAAAACCCACCATGTGAAGCGTGCCAAATGCAGGCAATTTTCATTTTCTATATCTGGCCAGTTTGGGTTTCGAGGTATCTACAATCCATGAGGTTCACATCTGCATCTGCTGCTGCTGCTGCTGCTGGTGCTGCTGCTGCCTTTGGATCTCGATGCAGCAGCGGAAGACAAACAATTTCTTGGAATTGATTTCTTGTGGTTTTTGCGGCGGGTAGCCCTAAAAATGCACAAAGACCCGCAGACTTTGGAAGAATAATGCGGTATATATGTATATATGTCGCCTTTGGGGGTAGGTAATGGTGGCCAGGTGGAAGAGGAAGTGGAAGTGGATGTGGGGATGTGTGGCTTTGGAAGGGTGGTCTCCCAAGTTGGCGGTGACAGTGCCCGACCGCCCTCACTTCCCCTTGCAATTCTGTGTGCTCTGTGTGTGTGTGTATGATGTGTGTGTGTGTGATGTGTATGTGTTATGTGCGTGTGTGAGTGCGGTTTGGGCCAAGTGATGAGTTGATTGCTGACATGAAATGTGGGCTGCGATTGTCAGGCTAATGGCATCGGCTTGGCACGTAATTGATAGCCGGTCTACTATAAATAGTTGCCATAAATCGGTGTTGTGTCTTCAAGTAACACTCGATTTGCCAGTTATAGATTTAAGATTGTATATTTTATAACAATTTGACTAAGAAATGATTTATTTATTTATTTATTTACAAACTGTTTGCTTGAAGTTATTAACTAAAGCTACAGATAAATGGAGATTATTCTGTTGGGTTCTTATATTATGAATTGTTGGTTTTTGGCCTGATTACAGTGATTTAACTGTGTAAAAATGTGATTATTTGGTTGCTTAATTTGTTGAATATAAAAATTTAATTTAATTTAATTTATTTCAAAAATTAGCCCAGTGCCAGATAATTAAATAATACATTTAAGGAATTAACAAGTTAAAAAAAAATAATATTAATAAATATTAAATAAATATTAATAAAATAATATTATTAAAAAAAGTTTTCTTGCTAATTTCATAAATAATTGATTTGATTTTTTAAATTATAATAAGAAGCACTTTTATGGACATTACATAAAAAGGGAAAACATTTTCTACAGAAAATTTTTAATCCTGTCCTTTTTTTTAGTATTTGTATTTTATTATTAATTGAATTCCTAACGCTACAAGTCTAGGACTTATAAATTAACGCGCTTGTCATTATTTCATTAATGAAATTTAATTAATTTTTAAGTATATAAATACAGCTTACATAATTTTTAAAATGTTGTTCCTGTCTTTCAATTCTTTAAATTGCTTTCTATAAATTATAGTCGAGTTTTCAAGGATCATGATCATCTTTATCAATTAAAGTTCTTGGTCTTGATTTTCATATTATCAAAGATACTATTATTATTTATTATTATTATAATTTCAAAATTATTTTCTATTATTTCAACCAATAAATTCATGTAATAATATATTCATAATTTTGGAAAGCTTTTCCCATTGATAGATTTAGTACTTTCATTCACAGTTCCCACCTTAAAAGAAATCTTGAATCTTCCTGCCCTCGAAATCCACAATAACTACTAACAATGGGGATTAGTGCCAGTTGAGTTAGGCAGATGCGTGGGTTAAGCTTTAACCCCCCAACTGCCACACTTTTCACCCAGACAAAGAACCGACTCTCGTTTGTCAAATGCATTTCATTTGTTCGAAATTTGACAGTTTTATGGTGGAGTGCGATAAAGCGGCCATAAAACGCAGCGACAACTCTATTCAGGGGCCGACACACACAAGGTATAATATGAGGTGGAGCCCATCCGAGGCAGGTGCCATAAAATGCGTTTGGTTTGTAAATATTCGAAAGAATTGTAAAACGGATTTCCCCTCCCAACCGCCTCGTAAATGTCCAAATAAAATGATTGGGTCTTTGATGGATAGATGAAGACTCGATATGTTGCCAATGGGTTTTTGAAGTAATTTCCATCCCGAACTTGGGATGTACATATATGGGGTTGATTCACGGGGAATAAGATGGATTCTACAATATCGATTTAATGACTTCATTAATCAGCATGATGGATTATCAATCATTATGACATTAAAGTGCATCCAACGATGGGATGGGCACCTAAGGTTATATTATGATATGATACATAAGATATGATATGGAGATATTATTATTAGAGGTCGCCAGGTGGGTTCTTGTTTCCCCAAAGGGTTCTGGAAAAAGGTTTCTATCTCTCTCTCTCTTGGTTAGGGTTCGGTCTCTTGAAGCCCTTGCTTTGCGAAATAATGTTTTTGATTTAAAGAAACTCCTAACTTCCAGATACTTATCCAAACAGCGCCTCTCTCTACCCACCACTGTTCTTTCTAAATAAATGAAATAAACACAACAAAATTGATAACGCAAATAAACACACAAAACGAACCCCCACGATATGTGGACTCTTTAAACAAATAAAAACAATGTCATTTATGATTTGCTTACCTGTCAGCAATCAATATTGCCGCCGTTCGTCGGGATTTGAAATATTTCCGCTTTTAATTAGAAATCAGCCTTTGTGGCCCACAAACGCGGCCAGTTCGAAAATGAGCCAGAGATCCGAGGAATAACCAGTTCGGCTGGCACTCCAAATTGGGCAACCAACCAGTGACGACGACGACGACGACGACGAGGCGCCAGCCATAAACTATTCAGGCCAAAACAAAAAAAGATATATACGTACATATATAGTATACGATGCGATAAATTCGCTGTTGGCGTAATTCTATTTATATGGCACCCAGTAATTTTGAGGGAATATAAGGGAAGTGTGCATATGTGTATCTTATTTATATGTGATTTATTTATATGTGTTTTATTTATTTTTGAATTATTTAGATCATGGATGTGCAGGAAAATGATTTTTTCATGTTCGTCGCTCCTTTAGTGCATTTTGTTTTTGTATGTTCTTCAAGAGCGTCGCTCTTTCCATGCATTTTGTTTTTGTATGATCTTTAAGAGCGTCGCTCCTTCCACGCATATTGTTTTTGCATGATCTTCAAGTGCGTCGCTCTTTCAGCACATTTTGTTTTTGTTTGATTCACGTCGCTCTTTTCGCACATTTTGTTTTTGTATGATCTTCAAGTGCGTCGCTCTTTCAGCACATTTTGTTTTTGTATGATTCACGTCGCTCTTTTCGCACATTTTGTTTTTGTATGATCTTCATGCACGTCACTCTTTTCGCATTTTTTTTTTTTTTGCATGATCTTCATGTGTGTCGCTCTTTTCGCACATTTTGTTTTTGTATTCCCAAGAATCCGCCTCTCAGGCGCCAAATTTCAGTGTCATTGTTTTTTGTAAAGTTTGTAAAGAGTCAGGAATGTCTCTCAGAAAAACGGGAGCTGCAAAAGCCACTGCTTGCTCACCCATGACTGAGGTGATTCTTCCTTACATCCAAGAGGGACCCAAGATCCTGGCTTAAACTTAAGAAAACCACTGATCAAGGAGAGGTATCTGGCTGTCGAAAGCCCCTCAAAGGCTCTCGGTACCGATTTGTTTTTGTTTCTTCTAGCGCCATCCGGTTCTCGGCCATCGGTTCTCATGGGGATGGGATGGGGGACTCCTGGCCAGGGCAAGAGGAGGCTGGAACGGGAGGGACACCACCAACAACCGGCCAAACTTGGTAGCTGTGCAGATTAGCTGCAACCCGAGATCCGAGGCCTGAGACTAATAGAACTATTACACATTAACGTGGTCGTATATGGAGCGTAGGCCGTTCCCATGGCATATAGATAGATCCCCGGTTCGGTTCAACTCAGGTGTGGCTCCTGGAGGTGGGAAAATTATGCACCAAGGGAGAGGGGGGAAAAAGTACACAAAAATATGAAAAAAAAAATACATAAGAATAAATCAAAATAAAAATATAAAAATTAAACTAAGCCAAGAGTCTTCTTGCCTTTGGAGTTTCCCATATATATTTACTTTCCTGTTGGCTAGCCCTCCCGAATTTCTTGCAGTGTCTCCGCCGCCGCCTAACTGGAAAGTCGCTCCTCCGATTTATGGACTATCCGCTCATATTTGGCCAGCAGAGCAGAGCTCTCGGAAAAGGCGGAAAAGTGGAAAAGGCCAGTGTGCACAGGTGTCTCTGACAAAGCCTAGCGGACTACAAATTATTGTGAGAAAAATCAGCTGTACAGTGTGGAACTCTGATTGATTGACTGAATGACTGACTGACTGACTGAATGGCTGACTGACTGGCTGACTGGCTGAGTGCTTTTTGCCAACTGACAGTCGGCAGTTAGCCAAGTTGAGTAACTGTTGTTACCGAGATTGTTTGCTGTTTGGGATTTTTCCCCACCTTCGTTTTTTCCTCTGTTTTTTTCGTACCCCAGAGAGCGACCAATAGAAATTACGCCAAGATTTCCAGTGATTATCGCCGGGTTTATGGTAAGAGCCAATGATCATTCCGGGAAATCGTCAGACAAGCGGTGGGATCTTGGGTAACCCTGTCATCAGAAGGCTACAGTTGGTTAAGTTGGCAACCCTGTTATCAGAATATTCCACGGTATCAGGGGGCTTAAATTGCTTTTTAAAAAGCTCTTTCTTGGTTTTTTATGGTTTGTCATTAGACTTGGGATATTTTTCATTTATTTTATGTTGGAATTTAGCTTGTTAAACTATCGTTGGAAGAGTTCGTTGTAGTTATCGATAGTTAGTGCTGTATGTTGGCAGATGCAACTCTGGGTTCCGGAAATGTGTGCGGAACTGGTTCAAGGGAACCGGAAGGAAGTCAAAAGAAGAAAGCGAATCGGGAAATTAAATAAAAAAAAAGGGATTACGTATTTTTCTTTAATTAAATAAAAAAATAAATGATTTGCTAACTATTTTTATGAAATGAAAATTATATATATTCCCATTTCCCATTAAGAATTAATCAAAGATTTCCAAAAACAGCAGTTTTTTCCCCCATTTTAATCTCCATTAAGTTCAGTGTTATTTCTGTTTTTCTTATTTTGGCAATAGCCTCCCTTGAATTTTGATTTCTTCAGCGACTTTTGACCTCTGGCAATCTGAACTCCGAACTGCGAACTGCAAACTCCAACATACATACACAAATTCGCAGAGAAATTGAACAAAACATGGCAATTATTAGTTAAATGGCTTCCTCCATCTGGCTCTCCTTTTCGGCTCATTGTATTTACGGGCCCTTTTGAATGGGAATCGAGCTGCTTTTTCATTTGCATGCTGCATATTCATTTAAATTTAGCAGCAACAATGGGCCTACCAAAAAGGGAGCACTGCCCTGCCCCCCAACTCTCTGGATTGTTTTCTTTTTTTTTTTTTTATTATTGGATTTCGCCTGCCTTTGAGAGTTCATCTCCATTCCCGGATTAGTTCATTCATCACTGCCTTTCATTGATCTCTCTTGCAGGGGCTGGGTCTTTGTGTGTTGGCTCTAGTTCCCCCCTCAGCCACGCCCCCTACCAATCACATAATAAGAGAGAGGGGGGCGGGAGTCAAGGAACAGATCGGAGAGCCAACGCCTCTGTATCTTTAATTATTCAAAGTAAATAAGTTGATTGCGTCGCAATTGTGCTTGAAATTTATGCCCAATTTTCATTTCCCCTACTCCAGCTCTTTCGCTGTTTTTTTTTTCCAGTGGATTTCCCAAAACTCTGGTAATCGTACATTTGCATATATACCCTTTGACCCCAAAAAAGGTCAGTTGAAAAGTGATTTCAGAACAAGATATTTCTAAAAAGTTTTGGTACTTAATATAAAAAATAGCTGGGCATAAAATAATATATAGTACGGATAGGAGTTATCTTCGATATATGTATTTAGAATATATTTAAGCTCTGGGGTAAGGGCATCCACAGATCTGCTATATATCTCCCGATTAAGCTCCTATCTTTCCCTGCCCATCGTGTTCTTTGTTCTTTCCATGTTTTCTCGGGCTTATGTTGGCAGCATGCAAGGCTTTTGTTTGATGAATTTAATTCTGTTCTTTTTTTCTAGCAGACAGCCTCAGAAGCGGAAGTGTTTAATGAGCATTAGCCAGCGACAACAGCGACAGCCACACAAACACAAAGTCAAATAAAAATCACAAAATACAACAAATAAATAATAATAGGCAAGCTGAGCGAGACTAGAATCGTTGCTAAAAACCAAACAACAATGTATTAGCCAGGCCAACTCGGTTGGGTCTATCTATAGTACCGAGTACCCGGCGCTGTTTTCACACCACCACCACCACCACCACCACCACCACCCAACCAACCCATTCGATGTTTAAAGCCGACAAGCGACATGAGCAAAATCCGATCAAATCATAACCACCACCGTGTTAGCCCCTCTGCACCGCCATTTAGCCGACTTAGAGGCCAGCCTAGGCTTAAGCCCGAAAAAGTCAGTGAAAAAATGGGAAAAAAAGAGTGCAAATTGGGGTAAAATATATATAAAGAATTCTTCTGGTAACATTTATATAACTAATATATATTAAATATAGAAAATAGTAAATTATATAATTAAATATGAAAGCAGAATACATCTAAATTAAATCAGAGAATTTATACGAAGTCTGCTTATGTCTGTAAAAATGCCATTTACTTAACATAATAATAACTAAGACACACTTGGTCGATTCTCAAGTCAAAAATACTTTCCAAAAGCCTTTCTCTCTAATCCTCCTTCAGCCTCAAACATTCTCCCCCATAAATCCCATAAATCTCTCATCGCATATACATAGTTGATTAATTTTTTATAAAGTTTTTTCTTTGGGGATCGATTGATCAACTCGGGGGAGCGCGGCAGAATCTCAATGAAAATGGATCACAAATCGATGGAGGATTAATGGGAAATTGTCAAATGACGGACATTGGCCATATGTATATTCGAGGCGATCGGTCAGATACATACATATATGTGTGTATAACTTGCTCTGCGCACGCGTTCAACACGAGCGCTAATTTCCAACTCTTAATTAATGCAGACCCCGAAACCAAATCGGAATCATATCAATATTCAAATTAGTCTCTAACCCTCTCCCTCTGACAATGCACAGCAATAAAAAATGGGGGGTGCTTATTAATTTAATTTACATTTTACGGCAGAGATATTGTATTTGATATACTACCCAGTAACTTCGTTATTTAAAGCTTACCTTAGTTTATTTTTAATAAATAAATTCGAGTAACCTCTTCCTGTATGCTTATTTTCTTTCAGTGTTTTGTGGCTTTGTTTTGATTTGCTTAGGTCTTTTGTGATGCCAAAATTTATGGGCTTAAAAGTGTTTAGTTTTGTTCGCCGGCAGCAATCAGCGGACAGCAGTCAAGCGCATAAAGATTCTCAAATTTATGCGCATTAGGCGGGTTAATCGGTGATCCAACGTGGTGGGGGGGGAGGTAGGGGAAGGGTACGACGAAAAGAGGGCGTGGCAACAGCCCGCCGGCCTTTGTCAAAGTGCGATTCCGCAATTTACATGAATTATGCGTGCCTAGTGCTGCCTGTTTTTCACCCGATATTACCCCCACTCCTCCTGCCCAAAAATTCAAAATTCAAAATTCTACTAGTGGTCATAATCCCCGAATTCTTCTCTTGCCCCTGAAGGGACGAAACCGCCAATTACACTGAAGAAATGCAAGCTGCAGTTTTATATTTTGAAAAAGCAGCGGAAAATAATAAAGAAAAATATTTATATTAATTATTATTAATACTAAAAATTAGATCAATTAAATAAAAGTAAATCAAACAACTTTTTAAGTTAAATCCAGTGCTTTGTTAGTTTAATTGTTTTTTTTTTAATATTAATACTTAAATGGCCACACCTGAGAACCTGAGAAATTAGGTATTTTTGTCAGAAGAAGAAACGGGCACACTTTACTAAGCCTAACTCAAGAAATCAAGCTCATAATTGAAGCGAAACCCAATAAACACTTATAAAAACTACTCAAGTGAATACTATTTATTTTAGAACAAAGATTTTGAGTAAATTTAACTTAATATTTATTTTTATATATGTATACATTTATATATATATATATATATTTATAAATTTTTAAGAAATCCACAAAATCATCTGCCTTCCAAATCCCTATTTACAATATTTCCCGAAAATGACTTAATAAAACCTTCGACTAATTACACAAATAATAAATACGTATAATGTCTCAGCTCTTTAACGCTTCCACAATTAATTAATAAAAGTGTTTGGCAAGCTTGTAATTTTTTTCCTACTTATCCTACTTTTTTTATTTTTTGGTTTAATTTTGAGACCTTTTTGCATATTAATCTTCAGTTCCGGACCCACCCAAAAAAAAAATAAAAGAAAAACAGAAACAACAACGCCTTTAGCTTTTTCCCACGACCAAAACAGAAATAGAGAGAAATACAAGCTAAAAATAAAAAAAGAAATACTAATAGCGAACGGAGGAGAAATACTGCAAGACGAAAATATCAATTCATACAGGAAGTTGTGATTAAGATTTGAGTGTGTGACTGTTCATTTTGGGGAAGCTGGAGGGAAGACCTCCACTGAGCGGCTCCCCCATCAAAGTTCAGTGACATTCGCCGGGGGAGAGAGGGCTACTACCCTCAAGTATTATGCCTAAACTTAACTCGAAGTGCAGTTTTTTTTCATCTAATTAAATATGCTTTCCAACACACATTGTAAAGCCAAATACCTCGCAGATTTTTCTACATATTTATAGTTTCTATTCTTCTACAAACTTAAGTGATAAGTATTATTCTTCCCTTAAATAAGTCATAAGATACATACATATGTCTAGTAGCTAGCATAATAAATGGGTTAAATTGCTTTACAACTGCGGATAATGGCTAAAACTGCAAAAAGTCAAAGAAAAACTTAAGATTGCTTAATTAGAAAGCAACAAAAAAAAAACGAGGCCTGCCGGAAAATGGCAAATGGAAGTGTGGAAATCATAAGAAAACTGCTCCAACCTGCCATGGCCATGGCGACGGATGTGGATGTGGGCTGGGTTATCCGGAAAATGGATTTCGGTTTCTGACTCGGTTTCGATTTCATTTCGGCCATGGTAACCCCCATCTATATGGCTTTGAATGCTGGCTCGTGTAAGCGGCTTTCGAATCCCTTCATATACACTTACCTTGCCTCACATTTCAGGCCATTTTGTGTGTGAATTGCTTCTGGTAATTTTAGGCAAATTTTGTTCGCTTATTTTTTGCCACAATTCCACAATTCGATGCTCCCCATTGACCTTAGCAAATGTCCAAAGCGAATGGCACAGTCTTGGAGATTTTTAAAAGAGAAAGAGTATTTACACTCTTTCTGTAAATCAGCTTCTCCCAGGAGGAGTATTACCATCTTATATTGGCAGATATCTATAAAGATTTAACCGCTGCTAGTTCCCGGTATCCATTAAGACAATCACTTAGGAGCCACGACCTGACATATTCGTGCTGCAGGCAGTAGAGTTAAGAATCCCCCCGTCTCTCTCTCTTTCAGAGAAATGGACACTTGCAGCATTTCCACAGATGATTGATTAATGGCCTTGCCACAGTCACAGTAGTCACTCGATTGGAATGGCTATTTAAATACAAGAACAACAACAACATGGAAATGGAAATGGGAATGACAACAGTAGTAATTATTACATGGCCTTCAAGCCAGAACCAAGACGGGGAAAAAAGAGACGAGAAAATAATTGAGTTTGCCCCTCGATCAAGACGATGAGTCAAGAAGTGACTGATGGAGCCCCGGGGGCCCCAAAAAAAAAAAAAAAAAGCAAAAAAACTTGGTCTAATAATACCCAATGTCTCGAGACGACTCTCTGTTAGAGAGTCGGGAGAATAATTTGAACTCAATTGAGGCAAACGAATGCATTGGATCACAAGATGGACAAGGAGATGATGGCATAAGTTGTACTCCTTAACTTGAACTAACTTTCTAGCCAACTCTCTCTCTCTCTATATCCCTGAAGATATACTTACTATATACAGTCAATTAAAGCTTATTTATTTGCAGTTCAAGATCCCTGGTCATTATTCTATTTATTAACCATTCCCCCTCTATAAACCCCGTTTGTTCCAATCAATTAAATGAAAATTTATTTTCCGCTTTTGGCTTTAATGCGCCAATTGTTTGCACATATCGCTGAACAAATGATGGGCCATATTTTTGCCTGCCCTCGGACTCGGACTCGTATTTGTTCTATGATTAAAAATAAATAAAGCATTACGAGAAAATGCCGCGCCAAAAACTATTAAATGCTCGTTCGGGGGGTGTCGTCAGGGGGCGGCACGGCCTGGCGTGGCATGCCATAAGGGTCATAAACATTTTGCGGCCCAATGATGTATGGACATGTGAGGTTGTGTGGGGCTGTGGGGCAGAGACCACCCACCCCCACTGGCACAGCAGGTGCTTAAATGGCGCACAATTAAACGGGGTCCGGCTGGCGGGGGGGGCCTGGGCTGGGTACCTCCGTACTCCGTACTGTAGGTGCCGCAGCGGGAGGCAAGGATAATAAATTTTGCCGCCTGCCTCCCTCACAAAAAATCAGAGAAGCGAGTCGAACAAAAGCGGCCACTGGCATGGAACAGGGCTCTCGCTCTCGTCCCCGTCCTCGTCCTGGTGCCTCTTTTCGCTTTGTTCAAGTCACGCGTTTCATTGTCACAGCAAATCCGAATACAAGTGACCCTCCATTTTTTCAATACCCCCCACTATTGACCCCCCTTCAGCTCCGCCTCCTCCCCCCAAAAAAGAGGCAAAAGCTGTGTTGGTCAAAATAATAAATTTGTTCAGGTTAATAGAGTTATTTTAATTTATGTGATTTCATGCGGTTTTTCGTGTGGCTTTTTGCAAATGCGTCCTCTTGTTTGTTTCACCTGCCCAGTCCCGCCCCGCCTTCCAACCAAGTTTCTCCTCAATTAATGACACAACAAGGTTTCGAGCCATTGATCACCTTTGTGTGCTGCAAATATTATGATTTAATTGATTCAATTTCTTTTCTCTTCATTTTCCACTCGCTGGCCATGGCTAAGAGTGGGTCTCAGCTGGCCAACAAATGGCTTTTAGCCGAATTGCAAATTTATGGAGTTTACAATTAAGAAGTATTCAAGTTTAACTGGATTTCCTTGCAAAAAGGGAAACTAGAAAGAAAATAATAAATTAAATCATGTTCTTGTGTCAGTCTTTAAAAGTGTGTTTTGGGTTTTTTAAATATGTAAATAAATAGAGAAATAAATATATATGTGACTCACAACATACAGTGATTTTGTGGTTGAAATATATCTGTGGGATATGATACATTGCCAAAAATATTGAGCTTAATATCCAATCAAAGATTTAATTGAATTTAAAATATCAGAAAATATAGCTTTTAATTTTAAAATATTAAAATTATTGATAATATCGAATATATATATGAAAATGTAACTTAATTTATTTGTCTAACATTAACAACTATGTTAAAAATATA
The DNA here is from genome assembly GCA_018874675.1 of Drosophila baimaii. Lineage (NCBI taxonomy): Eukaryota > Metazoa > Arthropoda > Insecta > Diptera > Drosophilidae > Drosophila > Drosophila baimaii. The sequence continues at coordinate 15,654 of JAEIIU010049829.1, forward strand.
TCAGAAACCTAATTTTGTATTAGATCTTAAAATGTGTTATCAACAATAACAGTTGAAGTTAGACTTAGGCTCTTCTTTGACACAGTTCGATAAATCAAGCAGAATATCGATTTATTTAACATATATGACAACGATAAAATATAGATTTATATATCGATAGGCAACCAATATATCGCTGGTAACTGCCATCACTATTTGAGGACAATTTACAGCTAGAACCCTTTGGCTTTTCCTCATCATTTGATTTCCTCAAAAGCAGCCATCGTTTTAACAGATTTTCACCTGCATCCTGTTGCTTTTAAAGAGAAGAAAGCACAAAGCAAATCTTTTGTGGCACTTCCTGTCTATCACTTATAATATGATGCACTGAGAAAAACACACAGAAATATTAATTTTGTGTTTTTTTTTAAGTATATTATTAGTGTTAGAAAAATACATCAAATAATTATACAAAAAGCATGCAGCTGCTCAAAATCTTTATAGCTTGGACAACCATAAATCTGTGGCCTTTTCCCTCGGTGCTGGTCGGCAACAAGTGATGCACTTAATTTTCATCCAATATGCAGCCCCTCTCGCACCCTCTGGCTCGCCCCGAAGATTTGCATACAATCAAAGTGAGGCGAAATTGACTGGGCATCATCATCCTCATCATCGTCATCATCATCATCATCAGCCGGCACCGCATCCACACTCGGAGCCCCCATTCAGTGCCACATTCACAGCCACATCCACGTCCGATTCCACATCGGCTGCTGCTTTCAATTTAGCAAATGGCACTGCCTTCTGTCTCCCTCTCTCTCGCCGCCGCCGCCGCTCAATTATTAATTTCTGTCGCGTGCCGACGCAGCGATGCGAACTTGAAAAATGATGGCGCATAATTGAAATCGAAATCGAAATGATGCCCAGCACTTTCGCAGTGTCAACGCCTACAAATCGCATCTCTCTGGCCGGCCAGGAGCCAGGGAGCCAGGAGCTATGAGCCACCGGTTACCGGTTACCGGTTACCTTGCTGGTGATTTGGCATCAAGTGTCGACGGCTTTTTGAGGCCCTAAGCCATCCCCTCACGGCCAGCATGCACTACACGAAAATATTACATCTCTATCTAACTGTTATCGATATATCAACACTGTATCGGTAGTTGAGGCAATGGCAGATACATAAATCGATAGTTTTTCATTGCGATATATGTGAATTTAATCGATATTCTCTTTGATTTATCGATTTAAGCCACAGAAGAGCCTAAGCTTAGCTTAAGCAATTATTGTTGGATAAAATACAAAAACATATACACACTTGGTTTTCACATTGTTATAAATAAAGCCCTAAAAATTATTAAGAAAAATCATTTTCGATATTATCGATAATTTCGATTTCTTAATACTAAGCGCGATATTTCTCCATATTTTATTTTTCGATACATTAAGCTTTAAGACACATTTGATATGATATTAAACAGACACCTTAAACTGACAGATTTTAATAGATTCCTCCCTGGAAATTTTTGTAAGTGTCCTGCCCTTTGTTTACCTTTTCTTTTTTGGCACCTGCCCATTGCTGATTCTTTTTATTTATTCCCCTATTTTTTTTTTTTTTTTTGGGNGGGGGGCGAAACCGTCCACTTATGTCAACTCTGGAGGGCCGCACAATTTGTTAGGAGCTCTCTCTCTCTCTCCCACCGAAATAAGGGCCCGGCACACGCATGCATATCGATTATTTTCGCAGATCCTATGAATAGACCAAGAGTGACCTATAATTACAATAAATATTTCAATATGGGCCCCAACGAGACAAGCGTGAGAATTCACCTGTGCGCCGACATCTTTTGCCTGCTTTGTTTTTCCCCACATTGTTGGTCCGCTTGCAATTATATAATTAATTATTAACTGCAGACGAAGAAGGAGAAAATTGTCTGAGGCATGCGAGGTGTATACATATATATATGTTTATATATTTATATATATTAAGGGGGGACTATTTTCGATATCCAGACGGGGCCCTCAGAATTGATGGCTTCCAGAGTTCTGGGTCACTCGATTTATTATGCCAGCTTTGCGACGGACGATAATAAACAGTAATCTTTAAATAAATATCTTTAAAGTGTTTAAGAAATAGAAATATTATTTAAGTTTACAAAATCGAATAGTGGCTGCTGTGGAGATTACAATTTTTTGTGCTACTTACTTGGTTATTTCTAAGCATTAAGAGTTTTTCATCATTTTTAAAGTTTTTCTTCTACCAAAATCCCTCCCACGACGTCGGTCATGTTCCTCTGTGATGTTTTGCAGCATTAAGTTAAGAGAAAACTTTTGCGGATCGTAAATTATTTTCACCAAAAATAAAGCAAGCGAGCAGGGGCGAAAACAACGCACTTTGTCTGTTGAAACAAAAAACTCGTAAATTTTCATAATTGCATTGGACACAACATCTCGCAATGGCAATGGCTAACCCCTCTTCACTTTGCTTTTTTCCCCCGGATTTCATTCCGTCCGGGTAAAAGGAGGTGGGAGGGGGGCTGGGTGGAGTAAGGCGAGGTCTCGACTTAAGACTAAACACGATTTCCTGTTTTCGCCAGCCCTCGGGGCTCTGAGGCAACAACGTGTCGTATGAGCAATGTCTCAGTGCAAACTCGAGGCGGATGTGTAATCATTTTATCATATTACCCGTGCACGGAGAGAAATTAATTAGGGATAATTTAAATAAATTATTATTTATTTTATTATGTATTAAGAGTGATTATTTTTAAATATTAATATATGATTATCTATAAATACTTTTAGTTTTATAAAGAAGATTCGTGTTGTTTATTTATTTGTTGTACTTCGTTCTTAATTTATTTTGTTTCCTAATATGTTAGGGTTATTTAGTTATTAAATAAATTAACCTAAAATACTTCTAGTTTCCATAAAATGTGCATTATTTTATTAAAAGGAAGAGATTAAATAATAGCTTGGCGTTCGTTGTGTTATTACCTTTATATTATTATTATTAATAATTAACTCAAGGAGTCAGGATTAATTTCTACTTTAAATAAAATACATACATTATTTATTTGAATGAAATTGGGAGTATTTTACTTATCAGAATTGCCAAAAATAAATCCACAATAAATAAGCAAACATATCAGCAGTTTTCCCTATTAGATACTCGTTATTTCCAGTACAATTTTCCATATGACCTACTATTTATTTCCAGTGCAGCCGTAACCCCGTAACTGCGTAACCGTAACCGTAACCGTATCCGTAGAAGGGGTCACCCGTTGGCCAGTGTTTTAGCCATAGTTGTTGCTGTTTGGGCCACGTTTCGCTCGTTAAGTTTCCTCGTCATCGTCGTTGTCGTGTTGCCGTTGTTGCTGTTTCTGCCTTGCCGCCGCCGCCGCCCCGTTGATGGCGGCGCAAATTCAATTAAATTAAATACATGGCAACTCGGCTGTGGCCAAGACACGAGGAGGAGGAGGAGGAAGAGGCCGAGGGGCTTGGGCCAAGCATTGGGCATTTTTCGCACAGCAGCCAAGCAGCCGAGAGCTGAAGGCTCTCGAACTCGAGACCCGAAGACAGGCGGCGGTGGTCGGTGGTGGTCTGTGCATTTAAATTTCCGCTGAATTGCGTTCGTTTGTCGGCCGCCGCTTATAAATCTTAATTAATTAAAATACACACAACAATAAGATGGGCCGTGGCGGGGAATTTCACTTGCTGCCACACAGCCGCTCTTGGACACAAGAAAAAAAAAACCGGAAAGCCGCATCCACTTGGGAACTAAACGCGGCCTAAACGCTCATGGTGCCCCCCGAAAAAATCTTGGCTAGCTGGCATAAATACAAGTATGTGAGCCATTGTTTGGTGAGACAGGATGAAACTTAACCAAGAACTTACCCTTTAAAATTAAAGACTTCTTTCTGTTAGTTTAGCATATAATTAAATGGCACATTCTCCTCCAAAATCTGAGCCAGAATTTTTGTATCTTAATCTCCATGGCCGGGCACTTAAGTTTGCCCTCAATTGGGGAGACCATCGTCATGACAAACTTCCTAATAAAGTTATTATGCCCCACAGTTAACAGCAATTACAGGCCCAGGCTCTGGCCCTGGCCCTGGCCCCTTGTCGTCACTTAACCATCGCCCGGGCATCTGTCAACGCTTTTATATTATTTTATTTTATTTTATTTTATTTTACTTACTTTTTTTTAGTATTTCTTTTCGTGGCCCCGTCATCCATCGGCTCATCATCAAACGCCTCAGAGCACAGTTAGCCGCCGCCTCAGCCTCTGGTTCTGGCCCGGCTTCTGCCTTCTCATCATCATCTCCATCTTGTGGCCGAGCTGGGCTTTATTTTTTCGCTCCTCCGTTTTTCTAATCGAAATGATTTTGCTTAATTCATCTTAATTAGAAGAGCCAAAAGCAAAGCCAGAAGTTTGCTGACCGTCGGAGCTGGGATTTCTCCCCGTTCTCAGCTGCCGGAAAGTAAGAATAAATAAATAAATAAATAAATAAATAATATAAGGGGACAAACAAACAGCCCAACAGAAATACATACAGAGTGGCAGGGCAAGGGGCTAAGAATTATATTTGCGAGTCGGTTGCTATTTATTTTAATTTTAATTTGCGCTTTTTTTTGCGTTGTCTCTCTCTTGATGGGTCACCAGCAGAAGAAGAAGTTCTGGGAAAAAAAGGCGGCAAATAAAAATCATAAAATAATAATGATGGGATGAGTCGAGCCGAGGGCCAACTTTCAACTTTCAACATTCGGAATCAATCTAAGCTTTCTGCTTAAAAACGGAGCGATTTGCGGTTTAGTTCTGGGAATCTTGAAACGGCCCTGTGGTTTGTGAGTTTATTTTTTTAGGGCTTGATTCAGTTTAATTAATTTAAATTATAGGTAAGCCAAAAAGGTAAAATAACGCATAAAGAGATTGAAGCCCTTATAATATAAATTATTTAATGAATTAACCTAGCTCTCTAGATATAGGATTTGTGGAACTTTAAAAAGTAAACCATAAAAAAAATAGTTTATATGTTATTAAAGAGTTATGTGTATTTAATAAATATTTATATATATTCTAATTCATGTTAAAATACTATTTAATATTACTGAAAAATATGTGTATGCAAGAGCAACGATTGTTGTATAGGAATACCAGAAAATACCTTTACTGTATTGCTGGCGTAAGTCGATATATAAATCGATATTTTAATGTTTTCATAGAAGCGCGATAAATCGATTTTTCTAAATTATAAAGAACTTAATGTAATTATAAATAATAAATTATTTTAAAAAGGCTTAAGCTTCGTTTTTTGTTAAGAAAAACTAATTTAAAACATAATCGATAAAAAATTAGATAATACGACGACATTTATCGATATTTTCGATAATATTGATATTTTTAAAAAAGGCTTAAGCTTCGTTTTTTGTTAAAAAAAAAACTAATTTAAAACATAATCGATAAAAAATTAGATAATACGATAAATATTAATCGATATTTTCAATAATATTGAAATTTTTACATTATATGCAATGTTATATTTTAGACATTTATATATATATATTTATATATATTTTTAGACATTTCCCATTTCTATATATCAAACTTTGCCTGATATCTTTGCCGATATATATCATATCCTGTTGCTATACATCCATTTAGCACTCTCAATAGGCAATTTTTCACATATTTCATAGCATATAAATGTGACGCAAAAAAACTACCTTTAATTGCCTGCAGCTTTTCACACCTGATACATTTTTTCGACGACTCCCTAAATGGCTTAATTGCCACATTTTTGTTTTTTGGCAGCCTTTCAAGTGCAGCATTTTTTGGAAACGCAAGTCACCTAAATATTTGCCACAAGATTTGCGTTTCTTGTCACCGTCACCGTCACAGCGAAACGATGAAAACCTGGCGAGAGAGCTCGTATTTTGTGGATAAACTCGGACTTATCTCCGAGTATTTGGCACACAGAAATTGAAATATATTCGTGGAGGGGGTAGGGGGGGTTGGAGACTTTTTGAGATACGCAGACCGAAAAAGTCGGTTAGCGCCATAAAGTGGCGCCAAATCATTCGCAAGTCCCCAATAACACCTGCACGAATTGTCGTGTAACACCATGGTTTTATTTCTCCGCAAACTGGCAGATACCAGACTACAGATACACCACACATGTGTGTGTGTGTGTCTGCGGGGTGAATATTTTTTTATTTATTTATTTATGTGGCGCTGGCAACGGGTTTTCTCATACGTATTTCAAATCAAAAGCGAGACCTCGCGACATATGACTAGAGGGGCTGCTATACACGCAGCAAATGGGGGGGGCCTATGGATAGATCTTGATTAATTGGTTCTTCAGGTGTTTTATTCTGGTTAAAGATGGTGACCAAGGCACTTAATAATATTTAAAGCAAGTAGCTTATAGGATAGCCCCTTTCATAATCCCAAATCAATCAATTTTCCTAGCAAAAATCAGCTTTTTATACACTTTTTTCATCATTCTGGGTGACATTTTCTTGCAGTGTAGAGAGGGGTTTCGAAAAGACAAGGAAAAAATGTTGGTCGCGTGGGCGTTTCGTCTTCAGCACAAAAAAAAAGCCAACAAATAGGAGACAAAACGAAATAAAATAAAAACCTGCCCCACAACTCGTGGCCATAACTTTGCATTTTGTTTTTATTTTTATATTTTGACTCGGGCAACCACAATAAAAAAGAAAAAAAAAAACATCAAATGACAGAGAAAAATGCTAATAACAATAACAATACAAAACAAGTTTGTTCGTAGCCAGAAATTGCAATTGGGTTGACTTCACTTTGCCATAAAGCTCGTGTGTTTTGGCCAGAGCAAAACAGTTTAAAGCCAACTTCTGCTCTTCCACCCATAGACCAAGTGACACTAAAAACACTAAAAACTGTTTTTTTTTTTTAACTCCCCAAAAGTTATTTATTTATTAGCCGACTCTAAAGAGTAGCTCCCTTTCGGCTTAGCGTGGCGTGCTAATCCCCCCGCTTATCTGTATCTCAAAATCTGCCATCTGTATGGGCCATCTTTTGTGGAGAATACTTAATTTTATTCGTTTATTTTTTAAACGCATTTTATTGTGTCGCCAGTTTTAACTCGAATCCAGTCAAACTTCATCTTCATCGCTTCGTTTCGTTTCGGCTTGTATTTTTGTATTCTTTTCGCATTTAATTTGGATTTCTGACCAACTGATTTTTATTGCATTTTGTTTTGTTGTTTTTATTATTTTGTTGTGTATAGTTTGGTTTGTTGTTTTGGTGTTTTTGTTCCAATTTTTGGCTGCTGTTTTTGGTCAAGCGACTGACATTGAATGGGCCACGGCAAATTGAAAATTGTAATATAAAATTTGTGGTCGATTTTTTGGCATTTTGAGGGGGCAGAGCCAGCAGCAACAATGAACGTGAACGGGGAAAATCAATTATCTAATTGTAATCGAATGGGAATGGAATTGATGGGACCACTGGTATGCGATTGGTGGGCGCTTAAAGTTCACATCTTCTCGCCAAAGATGATGATTTTAAGAACAAATATAATATATAATGTTTATGTTTAGCCAACCTAATTTCCTTGCACTGAGAAAATAAACTTGGGAGCAGATAATGGTCATAAATTGGTGTCATATGACTATGAAACGGAGATCACGGAATTTTGGTTTCACTAAAAGTTATGCCGGGGAACGGCAGCTTTTGGGCCTTTGCCCTTCCCTAACGGTAAAAGAGCTAGAGCAGACTTTGGTCTCTTCATGCTGCCTGCATTGCGAAAATATGGTTTGCACCATGATAGAACTATAGAAGGTAGCCTCATCAGCTCCGTTGAGGGCTCTCAGAGACATGCGCTAGTAAGAGATAGCAAGCGAACGACCCCAAAAAGAGAGCGGCTCTCTCGAAGAGTTTACCTTCATATTGTTATGCCATGATTTGCACAGGCACATTAATCACCTCTTTATCCCTATCACTCTCCCTTTCGCCCTAGCTTAAAGCCAGCAGCAACAACAACAGTGATTAGTGAAAGAGAGGGCTGGACAGCTAAGCACTTGCGAGAGAGAGAGCTTTGCATTTAAGTACAGTTAAGCGTAATCACAACAAAGACAAAACAACAGACACAATTGCAAGGGAGAGACCATGGCGTAACTATAGTTTTATCATAGGAGAGACTTCTTTTAAGCTACTTATCGCTCTCTCCGCGAGAGAAGGTGATCTTTCCAAGCTTACGAGCTCTGCTTCAAAAAATAGATTTATTATGAAATATATATCCATTACCTTCAGCTAATCCAACCAATGAATTTATCGGAATAAATGTTTTATTAATTTTTTTTTGGGGCCCCATCGATACTGGAAAATCAAGAATTTGTAACTTTTCAATATTCATTTTATTTGATTATGGCCAGGCAGCAAATAAATCTCCAGGCAGACCAATTTAGTCGGCTTATCGGACAAATTTAAGTTGAAAATTTTCCAATTTGAATGCAAATAATATAGTGACAAAAAAGGCCACGATTTATGAGCGTTTTTTGTTTCTGTTTGTGTTTTTTTTTTCGGCCGATAAGAAGGGTCCGCCCGACTATATAAAATCAAAATAAAAACACAGTTTATTAATCAAGCCAAGATTTGGTGGGCAATTTGTTATATTTTTCTCTCTCTCCCACCGAGAGATCAAAGAGGCAACCCCCGAATTAGTCAGTGTTCGGATTTGGCAAACGGATCGTAAATCACTATGAATTCAGATTCAGATCCAGAATGCAAATGCCTGGGCTTTAGCTCTGGTTTTCGGTTTCGGTTTCGGTTTCCTCATCATCATATCATAATGATCGTCGTCGTCGTCTTTAAGGTGATGAAGCCGGGGCAGCCCAGCACACATATTTCACGGGTCTTTGTTCGAGTGCTTTAAGCCAATATCAGAGACATATTTCATATGGCCCCGCAAGATGGCCCAGAGATACTATATATATACATATATTTTAGTGGACCATTTAAAGTAGCACACCGATTTGTTACACTGCCGCCGTGCGACTTGTGTGGGAACTGGTCTCCATTTCTGTGTGTATAAACTTTATGTTTCTGTCCCGCTGTGAAAATCTTACATTTTGCATTGTTTCTGGGTTTTGGTTTTTGCCCAAGGTCGTCGTTGGGGGTTTTACTTAGCGTTTTCAATTCTTTGTATTTTTTCCGCCGGCTTAAACGAGCTTTGAATAATTGCAGTGCCGAAATGAAGCTGACAATAATGGTCGGAAGATTCCACGAATTGCAGTTGCGAAACACTGTAAGTGGCTCCAAAGAGTACGTATAAAATAGATAATAAAGTATCTTAGTTAAGTTATGCTGAATTAGTTAGGTTTTATTACTATTTTATTATATTATTTGTTATTTGTTAATTACAAACTTAAATTCCTTTTCCCTTTACCATACCCCTAAGTCAGGTTTATATATTTATTCTACTGTCAGTGCCCGGCAAGAAGTCAACCATCATTTGTTAGGCTCAACCCAAAAAGCCAAATCTTATCAGAAGACAGCCCGGAAAAAAAGGGGCAAAGCCGAGGCGAAGTAGACCCAGCCCCGAAAACCCACCGGGCTCTTATCAGCGGTCTGTCAGGCGGCCAACAACGACGACGACGACGACGACGACATTACCCCGAAACCAGAAATCGAAACCAAAAACTGAAGGCGAAACCGAAACCGTAGCCGAGCCTGGTCCGCTGCATTTGTCGCTCACATTTAACCTTTTTTCCAGTGGCGTTTCGAAATGGAAAGTTTGTTTTTTTTTTTTTTTTGCTAGCCGCGGTGCCGAAACTGGTTTATTTGGCCAAAAAAAAAACTGAAAACCAAAAGCCAAAGCAACTGCAACTGCAACGGAACAGTGGTCTCAGGTGTGGAAAATGGGGGTGTTGTTGGCAGGGAAATAAACAAGGTTTTTGTTAATTTAAATAATAAACAAGGCACTGTGAGGGGAGTTATCTTAGAGTTTTTATTAGAATTATAATTTATAGAGTTTAAAAATGTGTATTTGAAGGCCTATTTCATTTAATTTTGTCTGATTCTGTAGAACAAAACATTTTATGATAGTTGAAAATATTGCAATTTTATGTTCGTTGCAAATTTGTGACTTAAATTTGGGCGAAAAGACAAACCTTAGGCCTTAATTATTTATACTAGCTTTGGCAACACAAAGAATATTTTATATCACATATCATTGCAATAATTAAAATATTTTGTTACATCAAAATGATCAGTTTTTAATTTCCATGAAATTCAAAACAATAAATTTGTAAGCTAAGGTCTGCTAGTACTTAAAAAATTCCTTGGGAAGTTAAGCTACTTCTTCTTAGTATTTTAGCATTACTTTGTAAGCTCAAAATCCCTATTTAATTTAAATTAATTTTTATGAAACCCTAAAATACATATTTTCTAACCAGAATTGAAGTACATTTCGGTTGTATCTTAACCACGGCCTTGTAACGTCTAGATGCATTCACGGCCCAACCTTAATTTTCCGCATTTGGGGATCTTTTCGGCCGACTTTTGTGGCGAAGATTTGGGGCTTTAGTTTTTTGGGGTTTTCGGTTTCGGCTACTCTTTCGGGGTTTTTCAGTTATCGTATTTGCAGCATTTTGCTGTATTTTATTTTTTTGTCAGCTTGGGCCTTGCCAGGGCGCTCCGCTGTCTTCGGGCCTTTGCGCCTTGCCACGGCTAATTTGTGGGCACCTCTCCTGTCAGGAGGAGACGTGTAATTGCCATGGCAGTTGGCCAAAAGGGGGCGTGTTGCCACTCCCAATTACCCAGTTTTTAAATTTTTTTGTTGTTGTTGTTGTTGTTTTTGCGGGTTGGATTTTCCACCGTTTGATATTTTGGGGGGCTCAGGTTGTTTGAGCAACTTTTGCGAAATTATTTACCACTTTTTGTGGTCGTTGTGCACACTTTGGCCTTTGCACGAAACACCGATGACGCATGCACCTGTCATACAGGTCCTCCCTGAGAAGCCGCCCCCCTTTCCTAGACCCCCTTGGCCACCCCCTTTCTTTGCCTTAACCCTATTAGTGTTTTATTTGAATTTAAATCACAAAAAAAACACCTTTTTTTTGTCAAAGAGAATTTTCTTTTGTAAAATGTGACTGGAAAATAAGGAATAAATATTTTTATTTAATGTTAAGGGTATAGTGTTTACTTTTTACATAAAGGGTTAATGGTTCTGGTTAGGCAAAAAGTTTTTTATTTATTTGTATTGCATTGTTTCGCTGCAGAAAACTGCTGCAGAATCTCAGGCCACATTCCTGGCAAGTGTTTTCCTACTTTATACCAAAAAAAAAAAAAAAACAACCCAAAGAAGGAGCCACTCCGAGGTGCTATAAATAATTACAAACAACTGGCAAAAGTTTCAGCCAGAAGAAAGTACGGGTCAAGCGGGAGAGCAAAGGGCAAAGATTGAGGTTTCTTTCGGGGCAGGCAGCTGGTCAAATTTGTGCGGTCAAGATTTTGGTTTAAAATCTGTCTCTGGTTTGTCTTCTCAACTCGAAAGAAAGGAAATTGTTGGCAGGACGAAGATTTCGGGATTTCCTTGGATTGGTGGGAGTTATAAATATTTGTAGGATATTTGAACTTTACATAGATATTTCCTAAGAATTCTTAGCCTTAAAAAGCCCATACAGAACCTTAAGCTCTTCTGTGCTTCCTTTGAATTTTAATTTAAATTAATTAGTGTGTGGTGCTTAATCTCTAATTCATTTACCGCACTTTCCTTTGGGCCTCTGTCCCCCTCTGCCCCTCCCTGGCTCTGCTGCCTCTCCTTTGAGGCGTCTCCAGTTGACCTCATCTATTTAGCTGCATCTGCATCTTGTGCCTGTGCCTCTGCCTCTGCCTGTGCCTCTGCCTGTGTTTAATTGCACTTTAATTAACTTGCATTGTTCAAAGCGACGTGTTGGCCCCCTCTCTCCCCCCATTTTTTGTTGTTTTTCTTTTTTCCTTTTTTTTTTTTTGTATTTTTGAGAGAGAAAGAGAGGAAGAAAGTGCGGTGGTAGCTGTCAGTTGTTGTTTGTATTTGTTTTGAAAGTGTTGCTGCAGTTGGGCCCCCGCTGCTGTTGTATCCGTGTGTTTGTATCTGTGTGCGTGTGTGTATGTGTGTGTGTGTGTGTGTGTGTGTGCGATGTTTTGAATGCCAACTCAAACAGTCAAGTGTCGTGCAGTGAACTGTCAATAGAGTGTACCAACATTTCGCTCCGGCAAATAGAAGCGGCAGCTTGTTTTTTTTTTTTTTTTGTCGCAGATGAGGCAGACAGAAGAAAAAGAGTTTTATATAAATAAAAAGTGCGGGCGTAGAGCGATCCAATGGATACTGTATAGGTTTGGGGATATGATAAATATAATATATATAATAAATATAATCAAATAAAATTAATTACAAATGGTTTAACGATATAAAATAACCAAAAGATACATTTCCTTGCTAAGAAAGTATATTGTTTAAATTAAAATATTAGTAGAAAGAACCTATAATAATACACTTTAACATTATATATAGTATATATAATCCCCCCCTCAGCAGCCCCATATACCTTCCAGGTAAAAATTCTTAGAATAAATATATATGTATATCCTCCGACTGCGGCTGCTCCACTGCTCCAAAGGGGAGAGAGTCAGTCTGGGCCAACGCTAATGAGACCACGTCTTGGTCTTGGTTTTGGTACCGGGTCCGTGTCCGCATTGTGTCCTTGTGCCGGGTGCTGCTGCAACTTCCTGCTTTGGTCTCTTGGTTTTTTGTTCTTCAGACTGCAGTCGCCTCTCACACCGCCCCACACCCCCCACAATCCACACAACAACCCCCTCGTTTTTCCAAACCTTTTCCACCCTTTTACCTGCCATTTTCCACCTGCCGACTAATCCATTTCATTGAGAGAATTCACCTGGCTGCAATTTGTTTTATGAATGAATGCTGACTTCATTCATACGCGCATACCCGCTGCTAAATACTACGACTAAGAAAAAAATGAGAAAAAAATGGGGAAAAAATATGAGAAAACATATCCGACGAGGACGAGGACGAGGACGAGGACATGCAACGGCATGCATAAGGATGTGCGGCGCCGCCACCACCACCGTCGTCTTTGGCGAATCCCTCGGCCGGGCTGCCAATTAAAATGCCACCGCCAGGCACACACATGCGAGGACCTCACCGAAAAAAAAAAAAACAGAAAAATAAAAGTGGGAGTCCTGGAGCCCACCGTCTAGCTCAATTTGCCAAAGATGGGTTAAAGCCGACGCGAGGCAGAGGAGGAGGCTGGAGAACCCTTTTAATGACTGTAAATCAAGCGTACTTTGCATTTTTGCCATCCACAGTCACATCCTGGGGCTCCTCTTGGCTGCATCCTCCCGGCCGGCATCCGTAGAGCCTGCCACAACACTGTGCTACATGGATTTAACTGGATTTAGGATATGTTTTTTGGTTCAGGAAATATTTTTAAGAGCGTTTCTTGAAGGTTTTAAATAGTATCTGAAGAGGTGATAGCACAAACCAAGGTTTAGGGAGAGTGTACATGGAAAAGGATTATTAAAAAAAAAACAATGACACTGAAATGAGGTGTCCGAGAGTGGAGAATATAAAAACAAAATGTGTGTAAGGCGCAACGCATATTAAGATTTACTCGCACAAGGCTACAATGATGGTAATTCTTCTTAATGTTTTTCTTTGCATATTTGCCCAATGGCTCCTTCCTTTATAACTCGTGCCCAATGCTGGTTTAGTAGTTTCTCTTACAGTTAACATTTTTTGTTAATATTTTTATGTTGTATGCCCTATAATCTCAAAAAATAAGTACAAGTCTTCACCGCTGCTAAGGCCGATTCCCGTCTGTACCAAAAGTTTGCAAATCTTTAGTACAGAGTACAATAAATAAATAAAATAAAGTACAAATCTTCGATTACTGATATATCCTGATATCATAGAAAAGAAAACTCCAAGTCGAATGTCCCTGGTGGCCCAAAGTCCTATTCCCTGTAGCACAGTGCCGCCTAGATTGGGGCAACAAACCCGTGTGACATGCGGCTCGAACTTTCAAGAGCCTTCACTGACTTGCAGACTTTCCCCAGCGGTGCCGCTGGTGGGGTTATTCCTACAGAGAGCGAAAATTAGGATACTTTTAACCAGAAACTAAACTATCTTCAAGGGGTAACTCCATAAGAACTTAAGTACAATTACCTGTGAGACCTTTAAAGCAGTTACATTCCATAAAAGATGGTATACAATATATAATATAATTAAATTAAATATTTTTTCTATGTGCATTAAGCATGGGGCGACATAGGGGCGTGGCCAATTAGCAGCTTAGGCTATTCGGCAGTTCGACAGTGAAAGAATAGAGAAATCTTAGATTGATTTCTGTTTAAAAAAATAATATTTAAAATTAAGAAATTAAAGTCAAACTTCCCGGGCGTAATCCCCTTTCTGAAGAAGGACTCCCTGCCAGAATTGTTATGTTTAAGTGGCAAGGGGTGGCAAGACGACGAGGACGAGGACAGGACCCCGCTGGAAGGCAGGGTAGCGCCGTCGCCAGGGTTTCCCCCCTTCCCCCCGGCCACAGGACTTCAAATGAGTCACGTTGCAGCCACGGACCGGAAGTGAATGATGCAGAAAAGGGCAAAACAAACACAAAAGGACGAAGGGACACAGGGACGCGCAGGGACGAAAGTCCACCCCCGCAGTCAAGGAGAATTTTGTGACGTTGACAAATGCCTTGGCAGGGATCTGTGGATAGGAGGTGAGTCAGCCGGTAATCAGTGCACCTGCGTCTGGGCACGCGACTCCCCCCTTTCTGCCAGCGACTCTGTCCTCCCCGTGAGTCAGCCGACCGAGACCGAGTGTCCTGCAGGCCCTGCAGTAGTGCCTCTTTCTGGGTGATTTTCCGGGTATTTTCGGGTCATGTCTGAGATAAGCTCGAATACCAAGCCGCTTCCTGGTTAGTCACTCTTGTCGCGCCCATTGAGTCACTCTCATTAATTGCCCTCGAAATTGTCACAATATTATTTTTTGGGTATTTTTCCAAAATAAATTGTGAAAATTGTAAATTAATTTTGAGGTTTCCCCAGTATCCAGGCATGAAATCTGCAAATTGCCAAACAGGTCAACTTAATTGATTGCGAAATGGGCGGGCACGGTGGGAAATTAGGAAAAACCCTCAAATGGCAAAACTATTGACCAAATTCAGCGCAAATGTTGCGGAAAATGCTACCATAAACCGAAAATTTGCAGAGCATAACAACAAATCATAATCCGCACAACAGCCAGGCGGGCATCGCCGAATTTTGTAAACCAATCTGACCTCATTGTCACATTACAAGGCATTTGCATAAAAATGTTGTGTTTTTGCGCATTTCGCATGGCCATGCCCAAAGTGCTATTTAATTAAACACAAAAAGAGCGCGGGCAGTATGTCCGAAAAATACTTGAACATAATGATATAATTCATACGAACACGAGAGCATGTACTTTATATCGGGAAATGTGTGCGTTATTAATTTAAATCAGAGCTCGATAAAATGGGTTAAGCTTCTCTTGCAGAGAGAACGACAAAAAACCTAAAAGAGTCTCTCCCTAGCAGCTGCATCGGTTGTGTTGCCTCTGATCTGACTAAGCTTTAACTGTACTCGGACTGTACTTCACAAGATGCAAAGCTTTCTCTCTCTCTCTCTCTCTTAAGTGTGCTTAGCTGCACAGCCCTCTCTTGTGATACTCTCTTTTGGCTGCTGGCTTTAACCTAGCATATGCTAGACAGAGGGATAGAGAGGAAAGAGAGCAATAGTGCTTATGTGTATGTGTCATACATGTTCGAATCATCTTTCCGCAAAGCAAGCGGCTTTAAGAGACCGAAGTGGGTTCTTGCTTTTCAACTACGAGAGAATGGAAGAGGATCGAATCGAATCCTGCGAACCTATAGAAAAGAAAACCAATCTTACGAGCTCTGATTTAAATGTCTATGAATATTAAATATTATATTATTAAAATATATTGTATATTACAAAATATATATAGTTATGTACAACCAAAGGCACTAATCTTAACACAGATGGGAGTCTTCTCTAGATCTTCCACGGAGATCATTTATGATTCTAAACTGAAACAGGAGAATGCTTAAATCTTAACTGAGATAATTATTAATGTAATCTTATTATTTACTATTAATTAGAATGCAAATAATTTATTTAAACCTTAATACATAATAAAGAATTTATATAATTGCATTGGAAATAATGTATTTAACCATAATAAATATTAAAGAATTGTAGACTCTCACACAGAGGTACATACCAATTATTTCCTCATAATGACACACATCTGGGGTTTTTTTCTCAACGTTTTCTAGGTCGGCATAGATCCCTTTGATTTGTGATTTTCTGAATTACTCCCCTCCCTCTCTACCAAGTACCGGCTTGTTTTCATAATGAGGCGCAAAGAGTTAAGGTGAGAACTATGAACAGGTAACACAGGCAACAGCTGGCAAGCTGGAAACTCCTCCTCCTCCTCCTGCCGGAGAAGTGGACACTTTAATTGCCGGCAGAAGGTCGCACACGCAAACCCAATTCCCTTCGATCCTTGACTCATTATATATTAAGCCAAATTATGATTCCCGACGTCTACGTCTCCGACTCCACCGCAGGAAATCTCCCACAAGATCCCAAGCACGTCTGGTTTTCTAAATCTAATTCTAATCCGAAAACGGCAGCCTCACTTCTGTTTGTTAATTGCACTTTAGTGTGTAATTTTCACAGGATCACAGGACCGACGAAGGCTCACAGGAAGCCGTGTCGCCAGATTTGGATTTGGAATACCAGCTACGATTTTTTTCTTCCCTGCGCCACAGGGGTGTACACACACAGACACACCCAGTTACCTGGGCACACAGGTACAAAATGACTTCACACAAAACTAGATAAGGAAACAGTGCAGGGCAGTCAGTGCCGGAAAAGGAGCACAAGGCACTGAGAGAAAGAATATATAAGAAATTAAGGCAAAAGAGTAATTTTCAATCAAGTCAAAGATTTATAAATCAAGAAGCTATTTTTTAGGGCTTTAGGTATTGCTTGTGATGCTCCCCACCAAACCAATTTATGCATTGAAATACAAATTAAATACTATTTTCTCCCAGTGTACACACTGTATAGGTTCAACTGCAAAAATAGAATGCACAATGGAGAGAGAAGCGAAAAAAAATAAAAATTCAGAGAAATCAATTGCAGGGCCCAAAAGGCACGTCTGCTGGCTCTGCTCTGGATAAAGAAAAACGGACGGGATTGAGGATTTGAGAATCGGGGAGAGCCGAGAATCGGGAGGGAGGGAGGGCCCGGAGAATCGGGGCAACGAGAAATGAGACACACGCACCGTCGAAAGACACGCACCGCCCGAGAGTGGCCGCCGCGTCGGGTCTCATTATTGTTGTGTCGATCCTGAGCGGCTACCGGAAATGCAGCACATTGCACAAGCGGCCAGGCTTCAGCCTCCGGCCAGGCTGGTAACTGGTAACCTGCAACCTGCAGCAGCCACAAAAAAATAAAAAAAAAAAAACAGAACATAAAGATGATGGCCAAGAAATCCAGCCACGAATGCCGTTCGTGCGTTTGAACTTGATTTTTTCACAACTTCTGGCATTTTGTTGTGTGACTCCTCTATTTTGAATTAATAACTTGATTTCTGAGACTCTCTTTTCTTTTATTTAAATATTTTCTAAAGACTATAAATTATATATATATATATATTAAGTAGTCAAAATTGTATGGGTTTCTCATTTTAAAAAAATAATTTAATAAAGTAAACCTTCATCATCTTTTCTTTTCCTGCTTACTTTCTTTGTAAATTTATTTATTTATTTACAAGCTCTTGGCTTCTAATTTCCATATATTTTCCCCTCTGTTTTTAAGGCTTACCCAATATTTATAAACTTTATTCCCTTAACTTGAAGGCCTTCCTGAGACCACTGTGCCCTGAGCTATTCCCTCAAAGCCCAAACTTAATCAGCCGCATTAATCGCATTACAAATTGTCGCTAGTCTGCATTTTTTCCCAGAGTTACAGAAATGAAATGAAAAAAAAAAAAACACAAACGAAGTAATGGAAAACTAAATGGCATAAAATGCATTGGCGGGATGCCACAGACCCCAGCTTGTAGATATATATATTTATTTTTTTTTGTGTTTCTCCCAGTGTGACCCCAGACGAACTCGTCGGCAGCAGCAGCTGGGCTGCAGATGTGTCTCGGTGCGAGTGAAGCTGCTGCTGAATTTAATTGACACCCCGGCGATGGGCAAAATCTGCAACCGCAATTAGCACAGTCGCTCCCACAGATACAGATATACTCGAAGACTCTTAGTCACTCAGCCAGTCGGATACAGATTCTTTTCCCACACGCCAAGGTTGCCTAGAGTTGCCTGGAAAAGCTGGAAAATAGAACTCTCTCGCGCTTTTTCTGGCCTACAAATTATGCATAAAGTTTATAACTTTTACTAAAGCCCAGCGGGTGGGCAGGGAGAGAAAACTAGATGCAGGCACTGTAAAAACTAAGATGTGTCAAGGAGATAAATAATAATAGTAACTAAATAAACAGATCAACTTTAAAGTAATTTTTATGCTATTTAAAGCTAGATATTTGATATACATCAACTTGAAAGTACTTCTAAGATATTGTATTTAAATAATTAAAGAAAGATACTATTCTTCCAGTGTACTTACGCATAGGTGTGGCAGACTTGTAACAATTCTCAAGCGGGACAAGGTTGCCAATTGACTGGGAACCGAGCCAGAGAAGACTCACAGGAATGCGAGCAACAAAAACAAAAGCATCTCCATTACCACGGAGTACATGTTACTTCTGCGAAGAAATACAATTAATATAAGCCCCCTGAATTTAAAAAATTAATTATTTTAAAATATAAACTCTAAGCCACTTTCCTTTAAACATTTTCCTTGAATTTTTTCTCCTCCTGCCATTGGATGCCTTATGTATCTAGTGCTCAGTGTATTCCCGATTCCAATTTCAAGTGTGTTTCAAGTATAACTCAAACTCACATTTGAGGCCTTTCAATATGTATTTTAAAATGATATTTCAACAAAATTATGCCCAAGCAGATCTTCTTCTTCGGGCAATTCACCGGATTTCAATTGTCATTATTTTTAACTGCTGCGGAAGCTAGACGAGAAATGAGATTTCAAATGCCAACTGTGTGAATTCATCTCGCTGCACCGCGCCCCTTTCTCCTCTTCCCGTCCACCTTCCCCTTCACCCAGGTGTGTTGCAATAACAATAATAATAATAATAATAGTTGTTGTAAAAGAGCCAGAGCCATAAAAAGGGGGACACTGGACAGCAAACACTGGACAGCGGACAAGATGGCATTTAATGGCCCCCCGGAGACAAGGGTTAAGCGTGTGAGAAAACCGAAATTCAACGGAAAAAAAATAGCCAGGGGAGGCGCGGTAGGTGCACCAGAAATTATTGTAAATTTTTTCTTAATTACTAATGAAAATATCAAAGACTCCAGAGCCAGAGAAAGAGAGAGAGAGATTGGGAGAAAGAGAAACAAAACAGAACCAGAGACAATAAAGGTTCCAAATACAAGAAAAGGGCGCTCATAAAAATGTCAAGCTCGGCCGGAAGATCCGATCCGATCTTACTCCGAAAAAAAGACCAAGAAAGAAGAGCCAGGAATTCCAGGCGGCAGAGGTCAAAGGTGACCAAAACAAGACACACAGACACAGAACAGGAAAATTCCGAAATCGAATCCAAATAATAACTCCCACACACACACACACACACACCAAGGTATTTGAGTTCAAACTCTATTGATTATTATTCAATTTTTAATCAAAGGAAAAATGATTTAAATATCTAAATAGTTCCTTAGTGCTTATAATAATATAAATATAAAATATTTAAAGAATTACCTCAACAGTCCCTGAGAGTTTTCTTCTACACAGTTTATTCTGCGCCATAGTACATTCATCCCGAATTAAGATTTTGCATTCCCACATCTAAATTTATATTTTAAAAAGATATTCCAATACATTTTTTATAGAGGAGGTAATATATATAAATTTAAATAGATTTGAAGCTGTATCTCCCCCCCTGACCGATCTGAGAGACATACATAAAACATGAATCCCAGACTAACTTTCGATCACAAAGTCACACACACACACACACACACAAATTCCGGGCTGGAGTGCAGCTGGATGTGCCCATAAAATTAACGAAAATTTGTTTCCCAACCAAAAAGGGCATCCAGATCCTTTTCTCCCTCTCAGGATCTAGCCATCTCTTTCGGTCACGTCGTAGCCCCTGCCACTTTATTATAAACAAATCTTATCCGTTGCCTGCTCACAGGCACACCAACAAGCCGCGATACAGAGATACAAAGATACAGACGACCTAATGATGCTCATTAGAGATGTCTTTAAAACTCATCATTCCAGACAGAGAAAGAGAGAGATAGGGAGATAGAGAGGGAGAAAGGGATGGGAAACTATTGAGCCGAGCCATCTCTCTTTCGGAGAATTACTCAACAGGCCCGTTTCCCTTTTTCTCCCGATTTTCCGAACACAATTTGCAGTTATTTTTAGTTTAGGGGAGTGAGTTCCTCGCGTCGGGGGAGTGAGTGAAAGGGACAGCTGGAGGCTTCCTCCTGGCTGAGATTTTCCGGGACTAATGCCCCAGACAAGCTCAGCTTGGATGGTTTTTTCCTTTTCCTACAAATATATGTGTATTTTTAGACAAAGCACTTAAGATTTCTCCCTGGTGTGGGGCCCATATGTATGTGGGGAATATCAGTTTTTATCCCGGCAAATGCGTTTCATCGCCCTTTGTTTCATTTACATGAATTAAATACAAGTTTAGTTGCTAAAGGAAAAATACAAAATGAATTAAATTAAATTGAGAGAAAAGCCCAAAATAAATTAATTTAACAGGACAAATATTAAAGCCATGTGTAGCTATACTGCCATAACCAAATAGTGTATTATATACTCCACATTTTGTTGTATGTATTTTCATAATTTAAATGTAGTCTTTTT
>JAEIIU010049829.1:36728-58898 GCA_018874675.1 Drosophila baimaii
AATTAAATTGCCACGAATTAAATCTAACGAAAACAAAAGTTTCGAAACATGTGAAAAATGTTGCCAATTTTTCGTCCCCCCATGATTCCATGATTTTTTTTAATCATAAAAACTGATGGACAAAGGCAGATTTATACATATATTTACGATAGCGCCTCGTATCATAAAAAAAACTCCCCCACGATCTATGTTAAATGCAGCTCGGAAACCCTTTGCCAGGATTCCCCCAATTTGCATGCCAGATGCTTTAATCTTTTTTCCTCAGCTCACAGCTCGCAGCTCGCAGCGTTTGTGATTTTGTTTGCTTGCTTTATGTGTGGTATAATTCTGAAATAAATCGTTGTCATTTAAAATTCAGTCAATGGCGTTGCAAATAAATCAAAAATTTATTGTAACGCATTTAAATACATGCATATTTCACCTATAAAACCCAGAGACTGGACGTGGGTAGGAGGAGGTGTAATCGACGCGACGATTGGTGGCGAGTCTGCGTTATAAACAGGGCTCTGGCTCTGTGATTTTGGGCTTTCAAAAACCCCAGCTTAATTGAGAGATTTAAAGGGGAATACTAAAGGATTTAAGAAGGGTCTCCTTTGGACCATGTCTTGCCAGAACAAACCTGCTGATATCCAGCTGGGTAAACTGAAACCTAATTTGTTATTTACTTAATATATATTTATTTATTATTTAATTTTCCCTAAATAAAAACCACATACACTTACTAATTGAAATGTTTAAAAAATAAGAAAGAAAACCCAATTGATTAGGAGCTACAAGAAGAAAGGGAGAAGACGACGATGAAAATCAAAAAACCGCAAGACAAAGTCCACGAGGTATATGATGGTTTTCCCCTCGAGCGCTTTTCCACATTTTCTTTTCAAGTTCATTGTCACTTGCCAGCCATGAGAAAGCGATAGGGAGTGAGGGAGACAGAGAGAGAGAGAGAGCATAAGGGGGACCCCCTCAAAGGCGACAACCGCTAACCAAGAGCTCCAAAAGCCATAATCCAATTATGAATTTTCACATAAATTTCTACTCAGCCCCAGCCAAAAAAAAACCAAAAAAAAATGAAATGTATATATTTTTTGATGGAAATAACCCCTCAACATGGCCCCCACCCCGCCCCGCTTAGCTCACCCTAATATA
The DNA here is from genome assembly GCA_018874675.1 of Drosophila baimaii. Taxonomy (NCBI): domain Eukaryota; kingdom Metazoa; phylum Arthropoda; class Insecta; order Diptera; family Drosophilidae; genus Drosophila; species Drosophila baimaii. The sequence continues at coordinate 37,875 of JAEIIU010049829.1, forward strand.
AACAATAAATTTCGAGCATGAAGCGATTCAATGAAACAACAAAATAAGCGTGACTTAACCGAATCTTTGAATGCTCTTGGGCTTACAATTAGAAGGGGGGATATATATCGACGGGAAAAAACTAATATCGAGAATAATATTACGCTCAATATCATATCGAAAATAGTTTAGTTTAACATATACAAATTTGAAATATGTATAAATTTGAAAAATATCGATTTTCATATTAGACTATCGAGATTATCGATAATATTTTTATTTTTTAATTTTTACCAACCATTTTTAGTACATTTTTAAAACCAATTTGGTTGTTATTTCTTTATATTTATTTATTTAAATAATGAAAGGTTAAACTAAGCTCAGGCTCTCTTTGGCACAGAATATATCGATTTATCGCTCATATATCGCTTTGTTAAAATATCGATAATATTGGTTTTTGCTTTATATATCCATGCAGTATCGAAATATCAATATTTTCTATCTTCTCTGCTTAAAAGTAATTTCAAACAATATTTGTAAAGTCCATCGGATCTTTTTTACTAAAAATTTATAATAATACATTTATACATAACATTAAAAGGAATCTTAGAAAAATATCTGTGAACTTTCCAATAATAAATTTCAATAAACTCAAGTACCCAGGCAATCATCGTCTCCGCAAAGTGTATCGAGGCGTCCAAAAAACAAAAAAAAAAACTTAAGCTGGTGACAATTTCGAAGGGTTCTCTCAGCCGCCTGCAAGATTACTTTATTTTTATCAGTCTACCCGAGAGAGACACGCTGATAATGCTGGGTAATAATTATAGCCTGAAAAAACTCCGATATGGGGACTTTTGCCCAGAGATTTTCTTGGGTACAGTGGGGTCGATAATGTTCTAGGAGGGATGAGGAGGTTGGCTACACAAAAAGAAATATGGCTAGCTTATGTGGCATACAAAGAAATGTTTACAGCCTCTTCTACATTATTATATATTATACCATATATATATATTATATATAAATTTATCAAATTAATTCAATCAATTTCTCTGCGTGTAAAGTTGACTCATTGAAAGTCATCAAGGCGACAACGTCAACGTCATCGGCAGCTTGCAGCCTGCAGCAGCAGCATCTCCACTCCCCACCAGACTGTGTCCTCTTCCACTTCCCCTTCACTCTTCGTCTTCAGAAATCCATTGGCAACCCATACCCAACCCATCCCCATCCCGGTCCCATCCCGCTACCATCACCATCACCATCACCCATCAGCATCGGCATCATCATCATCTGGGCGTCTGCATCCCATCTCCATCTTTCGCTTTCAGCTGCCCCATCAAACCCATCGAGTATGACAATTTCATTTATTTAACATGATTTTTACGCAGCGAGTGTCACAATGGCTGAATACTCCCCATACACATATATATATGTATACTTATATATGCTGAGCAACTGAGCAGGGGGGCGGGAGATGCATCTGCATCTCCAGAACTTAAGTAGAAGTCGACGAAGAATGATGGAGATGGCTTGGCGCATTAATTTAATGAATGCCGGATTGCATTATCTATTCATACGATCAATCACTTATCAATTATTACTGTTTAAACTATGGAATTATATCTGCTGGATCCTGCCTGTCAGGCTAATAATTTCCCAGAAATAACAAGCGAACAAATAAGATATTTGCCTTATTAAACACATCTCGCTGATTCATTAATTTTGAGCCCCCACCATCATCATCCTTACACTCGCCATTGTCACTTTCCATTCCCAATTGTTTCTGGGCCCCCCCCTGCTCCGCGTAATGAGGATGGGAATTGGTGTCTGATTATCAGAAATTTTCATAAGGAAATGGAAAATCGAAGTGGGAAAAGACGAATATATAAAAAAAGGGAAAGAACTCTGCAACGAAAGCCAAGTGGCAGGCGGCGACGTGGTGAAGTGGCTTGGCCCTGTCTCAGCCCTCCCCCCATAAGCCCCTTTTGGAAAAATAACTTCAGAACCAGAGCCATTCCCGTTTTCCATTCCATCAATGAGCTACGTGCCTTTTCTGCGATTTTGCAGCCTCTTCTGCCTTCCAAATAATAATAATGAAAATCACAAAAGGGCGCAAGGAACAAAAAAAAGAAAGCAGAAAAGATCGAAAAGACAAAACAAACAAATAGCCAAGGAATATATATCATAATAATAATATTAATACAAGCGACGATATGAAAACGCTTGACAATGGAAAAAGTCAGAGGGGGGAATCTGGCAAGGTAACTTCAAGCTCAAGGGCCAGAAATGCACAAAATGATGAGAAAACAGCTAAAGAAAAAACAAATATTGAAGCGTTATAATATATATATAATATAATATATATATAATATATATATAATAGAGTTAATGAAATATTAAATAAAATTAAAAAGAATTACAACTAGCTTAAGTGAAATTAATATTAAATTAAAATTAAAATAGGTTACAGTGAAATTGATCAAGTAAAATACATGTTAAACCTTTAAAAATTACTGAAATTAAAAAGTTTATTTAGCAAACAATTGTATTATTATAATTTCCCTCTATAATCTTTCTTAATTAAATTTAAAATATTTAAATTTCTCAATGAAACCCATCTTCCTAGGCAGCGCTCAGAAAAGGATAAAAACAGAAAAATCAAGTGGTTTTTCTCAATTTCCAAAAAGTGAATGGAAAATCGTCGAAAAACCCGAACTAATGGGCAAAATGGAAGGGGGTGNGGGGGGTATCCCCGGAGAGCGGGCGAGCCCGGTTTCGGGTTACAAATGAAGCGGAGCTGAAATTGCTGGCAATTTTAATTACTTACATTTCACTTTTGTCAAGCCGGTCAAGTGCACCCACCAGCCCCCCGCGCCAGCCCCACCCCAGCTGCCACCAGCCCCCAAAAGTGCTATAAACCGGTGCACGCACCCCTCCGCGCTTTTGCCGCTCCCCTCCCCCAAAAACAGCGATTGGAATCCTCCAAAGACGCCGTCGTCGAGCCTCGTGAGTGCAGATAGAGAAAAATCGAATGGTAACTATTTCTAATTATTGCACTTCGATATCACTTTCGATACCATCTATTACTTTTGCTCATTAATCGGTTTTATCTGTCGATAACATTATATATTCCGACTGGGTAGAGAGTTGTTATGCTTTCGGTATCGATATATCAACAAAATTATTTTATAAACTTAAATATATTATTTCACTAATTAGCTTTATATATTATTCAAGTTAACAAAGACAATCACCGATTGCTTTTGTTTATTTATCGGGTTAATCGGTCGATAACATTACATATTTCCACTGGCTTGAGAGGTGATATGCTTTCGATAACGATATATTAATATATATAATTTCATTAAATTTATATATATGTATCACGTTTAAAGGAATGTCGAACACCGATTGCTTTTGCTTGTTAATCTTGTTCATCGGTCGATAACATTACATATTCCCGCGGCCTAGAGTTGCCATGCTTTTGAAATATTTTTTAATAAATATATTATTTTTTAAGTATAAATATATATTTGTTTGTAATTATACTTAAATTAATACATCAAACTAATAGACTCTCTAGCCGCAATTGATTTTGCTCTTTAGTGCCGTTAATCTGTCAATAACATTACTCAATCCTATTGAGTATTTCTTAATCGATATATTATTTCTTAAGTATTAACATATTATTTTCTAATGAAACTATTTTATATATATAGAAAATGTATAGGGTTGTCGAACACCAATTGCTTTTGCTCATTTATCGGAATTATAGAAATATAATATAACTCATAAATACTGGGTATTTTTCTATCGTTATAAAGTATATTATATTTTTAATATAATTTTAAATGATATAATTTGTATCTTTTTATCTAGAGCAAGCTAGAGTATAGTTGATTTTCCCACTAATCACGAACACCTCCCATTTGAAGTGTATGTTTTTTTTTTTCCCAGTACAGTCACGATTCATCGAGTCGCAGTCGCAGTCACAGGCAGCTGCTTTTTAACTAATTACCGTTGCGCCATTCACCTTGAGCCGCCTGTCGCTCCCAACACCCAAAACCGTTTTTTTCCTCCTTTGCTCCCCCCAGTTATTTGCCAACTCTTTTTTTTTGATACCCTAATGGGGAGGAAAGGCTGCCATGGATTTGTCAAGGGGCCAACCACTTGGATGAATATTCCAATTATAATAGCTAAGAAATCCAGGGAAAGTAATACATATTTATTCTACAATTAAATACAAATATTTATGAAGGTCTAAACTATTTTTTGATTTATTTGCATCATTTTCTAAAGGGTATTCAGAGCTGCGGCTTGCAAAAGTGCAGCTCTGTTTTTTCTTGTGCAGATAATTTAGACAGCGAAAGTAATCGGGTTGGTTTAGAGGCTCCGACAGATGGACTGGCGGTGGAAATTGAAATGAACTTGAGTTGGCCAACAGGAGCGGGAGGCCGTTGGCCATTGGACCCACACACACACACACACATTCGATGGGGTATTTTCCCTCCTCCCCTCCTGCGGCAGCAGCACTAAGACTTCACTTGGGGCGAGACGTACTCCGTTTCTATTACCATGGCCATTTCCACCAGCAGCTGTTGCCAATTGGCCGTCCAGGAATCGAAGAAGTCGTCGCCGTTAACTCAGAGCACTTATTAAGCCTATTTTCCAAAGGGTTTTCCAAAGGGGTTAAAGCCAACCAATTGGCTTGCCAAAGGAGTGAAACCGGGAACTATTTCTCAAGTTACGAGTTTGGAAATAAAGAAAAGTGGCTAAGGAATGTGGGGGGAATGTTATGAAATTACTTAAGAATAAGGGAATGTTTTTATGTCTTATATTGTTTAAAATATTTTTTATATTTTTTGTTACAGTTTCTTGGATTCTATTATATATTTTACTCTTTGTGGAATGTTTATAATATTTTTATAATATGCTGGTGCTGTTTGTGAATGTATCTTGGGATTCTATTCTATAAATTCTACTTTTTGTGCAGTTGTTAAAATATTTGTTATATTTTTTGTTACAGTTTCTCAATGTTTTCTTGGACTGCAATATATATTCCACCCCGTGTGCAGTGTTAATAATATTTGTATAATATGCTGGTGCTGTTTCTGAATGTATCTTTGTATTCTAATATATATTCCACTCTGTGTTTAGTTGTTTTAATATTTACTTATGACATTTTGCAACAGTTTTTGAATGTTTTCCTTGATTATATTATATTATATTATATTCCACTCCCTGTGCAGTCACAGTTTAGCCTTTAGCATATTTACTTTTGGCATTCATACTCCCCTTCCCGCTCTTCTTTTTGTGTCTTGCCTTTAAACGATAATTACATGTCGTCTTAGGCCCTGGAAAATTGAGGGAAAGGCGGGAAAGTGACTGGCAAAGTGTTAGTTACATTCTGGCCCCAGCACGTAATTTGCTGATTTTGAATTTCGCCTCGTCGACGGGCGGCAAATGAAATGCTCCTTTTTTTTTTGCATTTTAATGCGCCCCCAGACTGACAGCCAGGGGCGGGGTACCCAGGGGGGGAGGGACTGTAACTCCAACTCGATCTTCTTGACTTTGCATTTCGTTATATTTTTATTTCACTTTATTTTGTATTTTTTTTTTTGTATTTTTTTTGGGGGAACTGAAAACTATTTGTTGCTGCCGCTGCCTGTCAACTCCAGGGGCGGAGTGTCTACCCCTACCCCTACCCCTGCCCCACCCCCCTTTTTTTTTTGGCTGGAACATATTTGCACTGTCTGGCAATTTTTAAGCAATTTCAGCATGACTTGGGTGGGACACTTTCCCCTATCCCTATCCCCTGGGCCGCCTGAAAATGCTGCATCCTGTTTAAATGTTTCCCTTTCCTTATTTTTAGGGCGCAAAAAAAAAAGGAAAAATGAAAGGGAAAGGCAGAAGGGGGAGGCTAGCGGGGGACAGGTCGCGTCGTTGAAATTAAAAATAAATTTCACAGTAAACACACATAAAACGAAACGATATGGGATTTGGGGGAGGATTGGGTCTCAACGAACTCGAGGCGGGGTATGCCCTATAAGGACACCATTTACTGTACTTAGTATATATAAATTAAATAAAATATATTATTTAGATTTATGAACTAATATATGTTGACTTAATATTTGAAGAAAATTTCAGAAAATAAATACGCTTTTCCCAGCTGTTCCTTAGCAGAAGCTACCCCGTTCGAGGAAATTTCCAGGGGCGCCTGTCGCAGTGCAAAAAAAAACAAAACAAAAAAGGCCGGACGTTCAGAAATAGTTCGAAGAGTCTGCGGGACAGCCCTGGGGGAATAGCCAAAAGGGGAGGAGAGTGGCCATGGCAACGGACCCAAGGCTCCTGGAGATTGGCGGTGTCTTCTGCCCTTGAATCGCGTCAAGAAGCGTGCCAAAGTACAGCTGTCCGGGAGATGTACTACAAAATCAGACGGAGATGGAGATGGGACATGGAGATGGAGATGGGACATGGAGATGGGAGACGGAGATGGAGCTGGCAATGGAGCGGATGTGGATGTGGACTTTGGATGGGGCTATGGGATGGGGGAGTGTAACTTACACGTCTGAGTGCTTATATTTAGCAGCCTGGCAACAATGATGGAAAATGGAGGATCCAAGGAAAATGGAGTTTGGAAAACACGCAAGGAAAGCGCCTGTCTGCATCTGCAGTTGCCATGGAGAGAGTTTCCCCCCCCCCGCACCTTAATGAGCAGCCAAAACTGTCAACTAAATGAGGGAAAACTGGGGGGGTTGGAAAGGCAAAGCATTTTGATTTGATTTTGTGTCAGGGAAATTGATTCAGCACTGGAAAAGGGAGCTCTAAAAAAAAAAGCAACAATCCAGCTAGGATAAACCTTTGGAATCACAAATAACAATCTCTAGAAACTTCTTTGAAATATTATTAAAATTATTATTATTATTGTAAGTTATTAAAGGGAAGAAAACAAGGCATCACTTGTAGATAACAAGGTCTAGGGGAAAATTCGTTATGATTTAAGTTTTAAGTGCACTTTTCCAATCTAGAAAGAAAATCCTATCGCCTCTGATATTTATGGGTATGATCTTTCTTATCGAGCTCAACTCTGAAAAAAAAGAGAACCCAAGTTTTGTGTTATTGTTCAACGATTGTTTATAAACAATTTTGAAATATACATAGGCAAGTCAAGTCGTGATTGAAAGGAAGGCCCAGAGAGAGATAGAGAAAGAGCTATAAGACACAGGAAAAAAAAACTATACTTAATTGTAATTTTATTCCTATAAAAAATCAAAATAAAGTATGTAAAAAAACCGAGGTTTTTAATATTCCTTTCGCAACAGTAGAGTTTTCTCGTTGTATTTACCTTCTTGTGTACATTTTTTTTCTCAGTGATCAGCGTTATTTGTTGTCTCTCTCTCACTGTGTCTCTCTGTCTTGGGGTTTCTTTCTTTTTCTTTTTTTTTTTTTTTTTGGTAAATTTAGAGCGGAATGCACTGATATTCCCATACGGCGGCCATAAATTACACGACAATTACACAGAACCGAATGCCGAATCTGCAGAGTTTGGAAAATCTCCCCCTCTCAAAAGGAAAATGGAAAACGGGAAAAGGAAAATATAGTAAGAGAGAGAGAGAGGCGCGAAGAGCGTTGAGCGGAAAATCGGAGGGAGCACTTCATCACCCCCCCACTCCATGCTGCATGTTTGCTGGCGTTTTCCCTTCGCCACGTCCCTTGAATTTTCCGGCGTTGCCGCCCTCACACGCGTAGTTTAAATTGCGCTCCGCTCCCCATAAATTCTCCGTACCCCCCTGCCCACCCCGACAACAAACTAGTTTATTTTCGGTGTCTTCCGTGCCGAAATCTTCCCATCTTCCACGCAGTATCTGCGTATCTAAAGCATGTATCTCATGCCGATCGATGTTTGTGTATATCGCTTCAATTATGGGCTCATCGTGCAGCGATTGATTAGCAAGTTGCAACCGCAGGAGAGTCTCCCACCAAGTCGGAATGGGGCTAAAGCTGGGACTGCTTTCTTTCCAATTTAAATATATATTTTAGAGTTTTTCCCAAAGGGAATACAGCAGATTGTCAAATCGCAGCTTGGCCTAAAATTGCCCTTCAAACGCTGCAGCCTACTACCACCATATGTCGCTGTTTTGCCAAATCTTTTCGGGCATTCCACCAGCTTCGGGGTCAGCGTCGCAGAATTGCTCCCCTTTCGAGCCGGAAGACTGCAGAATTGCGGCGAGAGAAGAAACGTGTAGAGATGGCGAACAGCTGCTACTCTGACAGCATTGACCTCTCTTAGCGGCCAATTCTCGAGATTTGTCTTAATTTTTAAACACGCAGAGAAAGAAGGAATGTGTTTCTTATGCATTCATGATCTTAACTATAAATAATATATAATATAAATAACAAATATGATTCATTAAAGATCTTAGATATAATATAGAAAATAAATTGATTAAAATATACATTTAAATACTTAATATAACAATATAAGATATATATTTTATTTTACATTTATATCAATAACAAAGACATTATCAGGTAATCACTTTAAAATAGTTTAAACTTATAATTAAATAGGTGTAATTTATTTCCTATTATTGATTGATGATGTTTGTTTAATGTAGTATTTTTTTCAGTGTATTATTATGTTTTTTTAGCCAGTCGGTGGTCCACACTTTTGGCGGAAGGTGGCGCTGCTAACAGCAAATCAGTTGGCAATTAAGGTGAGACCCCAACAGATGGCCAGGAAAATGCATGTCGTGGGCAGGGGAGGGGGCAGCATTTGGAGAGAGCAAAACCCCAATTTAAAATACCCAACAACCTTAGATTACACAGCGAGAAATACTTGAAGTCCTTGATGTCCCACCAATAAATATTCCTATATTATCTTAGTTTAAGCAAAGGTTTTCACATGCCAAGGGGCTGTTATTTTTATTTGTAGTTAAATTACAAAATAAATAAGCTGAAGAATATTTTATAAATATTATAAATTATTTTATTATCCCCCCCACCCCCCGTTCCACCTCTTGCAACTACCCCCCCTTGCCCACTGTAAACAAACAAAGCTGACAATCCAACACCAGAAGAGCGGCGACCACTGTTAACCCTGTTGCGCTCTGTTAAGCCATCGAACGCGCCTTGCAACCGCCTCGAACGTGTTCGCAGCTCTTTGTTTTGTTCGATGGCGACCGGCGTGGCGCAGATCTTTGGCTCGAACTCGCATTGCGTTTCGGTTGCTCGGATTGTTCGGAAGTTGGAAGCTATCGCGCAGATACTTCTGTCAGCCGCAGATACAAAATACGAATTATGATGACAACTCGCTCGGCAAAGACTCTCCAAAGAGGAAATTAAATAGGAAAAAAATAAAATACAAAATATAAAAAAGAAAAGGTTTTTTGCCTAAAAAAAACTCAATTTGAGTTAATTTTTTTTTTCTGTTTGTGGTGCAAACGATAAAAACCCAAAATAAAGTATCTTTTGGTGTGGATTACCAGTGCTGAAAATGGATTAAACAAGGCTAACAACAAAAATACAAAAATTAAAATAAAAACAAAACCAACAAAAATTACAACAAAATTACCACCAAAATGTTGATGGATTAGTGCCTGTGATTGTTCAGTTAAATATACAGCTATATACAATATACACACACACTTGGCCAGGAGTACAAATTTTACCAAATTGTGAGTACCAAAAGTGTGAAAGCAAAGACAGTTTATATTTTTTGTTCTGTGTGTTTCGATAAAAAAAAAAGGAAAATATATCTATAACTTTGGCTAATAATAAATTAGCTTCATTGTCTTCATTTTGGATTTAAGCACCCCCGCTCCCCCCAATGGGCTTTGGCAAGAGGAAAAGTGCAGCCAGCAGCCAGCTGCTCCCCTACTTTGACCTTTTCGTTTGATTTTGTTTATAAAATCCAGACTTTTTGGCCCCTCAAAAGTTTTGCTTTGAAGTTGGCTCACTTTTAGTCACTTTGACATTTCGCTCACTTGTGCTGGTGTTAGTCTCAGTATCTGTGTCTTGCCGAGGGAAATATGTAGCTTAAAGTGGAAGGTTTTTCATTCTGTATATTTTCGTATGTTTAAATGGGAAAAATTGGGCTAAAAAAATTAAATTATTGAAACTAAATTTAATTATTAAATAGTTTGCAAAGAAAAAATCATATTTCGTTTGAGTTTTTCTTCGAAAAGATTTTACATATTTATTTAAATAATTGTATTTATCATTTGCTTTTATTTTTTGCAATTTAAATATATTTACTTTAAAAATAAACTTAAACTTTGTATGGTAATAAACAATACAAGCACTTGAGATCTAAAGAAAACCTCTTATTTTCTAGTCTTCACTTTCCTCTCTCTAAAAAAAAAGATGGCCTTAAACCTTGGCCACCTAATTAGCTTCTTCTGGCCATCCATTCTTCCACCCCAAAGCGGCTTAAAAACAAATGCTCTGCTTAACTGATTTGATATTTTCTTTCGTTACTTTTGCATGATTTATGATTACATTCGAACCCAACAAAAAAAAAAAAAAACCCAAAGAGCAGAGACAATAAGTAACTAGCCAAAGAACGATTAGCATTCCCTGATCGGTTAGTAGAAAATTAAAAAAGAAGATAACATTTAATGTATAAAATAAAAACTAGTTTTTGCGACTGAAAATTAACACAAATAAATGGTAGGGAAAACTGAATATTAATTAAATAATAGGAAAGCATTCCATATTTTCTTTCAAATAAGAAACTTTGAATGACGAGAATTTGGAAATATACCTAACTACTTTTCCCATATTTTTCCATCAATATTTTTGTGTAATTATTACTCTCTGTGCACCCCAAAAAATGGATTCAATATTCTGCCTCCAGCTGTGAACTGGGCAAATGTATCTTTCGGCCTTAGCGTTAAAGTCAAAGCCAAAGATCCGACTGTGCGTTGAGGAAGCTGCACCAATACATCAGGCCTGGCGTGCACAGATACTCACGCACACAGCTACCGCCACACGCACCTGTCCCTTGTCATTAAAAAAAGGCAAAAAAAAAAGAAAACCAAAAAACGAAGCCAAGTTTCAATCTGGCGCTTCTTCTTTTCAAGCTAACCTTTTACTTATGCCTTCTCTTGGGCAGCTACACAGTATATAATAAAGCTGAGATATATTTGGGTATTTAAATAATATAAAGAAAATATTAAAACCAAAAAACATTACAATTTTCAAGCAGAAATCATATTTAAATTAAATTAAAATTTATATATATAATCTAAAAGGGGTTATTGAATTATTAAGGATTCTGGTTGGAAAGAAAACCATCTCTTTCACTCCTTTTTTCTTTCTTATTTTATATTATTATATATATTTTATTTTTAAATACAATTCTAGGTAGTAAATACAGCCCACAATTTTCTGGCAGTGCACGTTCATGTGTGAGTTTTTTGAATTTTATAATTTGGCCCAATTTGCTGGCATTGCAAATTGCTAAAAACGTCTGAAACAATCGACAGGAAAGGGATGGGGCGGTGGGGGGGCGTGGCAGGAAGTGCAACATGCTCATGTCGCAAGTTGTTGTTGTTGCTGTATATATATAGTATATAGTACTTGTATTTTCGTTGCTGCTATATCGATTTGTTGGATCGTTTTGACGCGTCCTCGTCAGCATGTCGAAACTTATTTTTCCTTTTCAATTTCGTCCTGTTTTGTTAGTTCTTTGCATGCCGCAAATTATGTTCGGCGCCCCATACAAGCTCTCTCCCTCCTCCTGCCACTGCAGTGGCACCACCGTTAAGCCCAGGCCCCCCGCTTGCCACCTTGCCACAGCCCCGGAGCGAGGAGGCAAGCTGTCAGGCTTTGACAGTTTCTGGCGTATCGCTTCCATTGATTTGACTCTTTTTTTTCTGCCCCCAACTCTGCTCCTTGTACTAGTTGCCGGTTAAGGCAAGTTTTTTGTTTTTTTTTTTTTTTGGCTGTGGCTTAATGAGATTTTGAGATATATTTATATATGTATTTATATACGTTTTGTGCCTGTACTAAATCAGTGTTTGCTCTACTTAGTCTTGGCCTTATCTTAGTGTTTTACTCCAAGAAAATATAAGTTAAACTTATAGATACTTTCTAAATACATTTTATTGTGATTAAACACAAGACACCTCTCTATGTTTTTTTATGTTTTAATTAGCTTGATTATTAAATGATTTTTCCCCTTTAAGAATTATCTAAAATTGTGCAAAGTTTGCCTTTGGCAGGGCTGCCCACAAAATTTCCCATCTCTCTTAACTAGCAAAGACACAGCAGCCGAGGGCATTCAAAAGGCAAACAATTTATCCCTTGGTTAATTTGGTTAATTGAAGACAATTGAAAGCCGCTTTGCAGTTCATTAAGCCTCATCAGCGCTGGGCCCAGAATCCAGCTTCAGCTCCAGCTCCAGTTCCAGCTTCAGCTTCATAGAGATGTATCTCTGTATATCTGTAGCAGTATCTTTTGTTGTCTTGTCGCCAGACTAATTAAAATATTTGCACTCAAATGCTTAAGCAATAAATATTTGTCAAGCCATCATCATTAGGGGTGGCAGCTGGTGGGGGCTGGTGACCCACAAAAATAAAAAGAAAAAAAAAAAACCATACCGAGCAGCAGCACTTTACCAAGCGGGGCGACTTGGCTTGGAAAATGGAAATGGAAAATGAAAATCTATGAGAGGCGGCATTTTTAAAGTGCCCCCCACTTTGGGGCTGCATTTTTGATGAGCTTTAATGGCGCCGCCTTAATGCAAGTGGTGGGTAGCACTCCCCACCCCACCGCCGCCCATCGAGAATGCCAATTAATAGTCATTGATGGGAAAAGTTGAGTCCCCGAGAGAGAGAGAGAGAGTGCAGGGGAAAACTGAAGTGTGCCGCAAATGCAAACGGGAGCCAACGAAAAAAATTACAAAAGAAAAAATACTGAAAATATCTACAGAAATGGGGAAAAAAAATTGTATCTCAGAAAAGGCCATGTGTGCTGGCCAAGGAGTTTGCAATCTCGAATGGGGACAAACATCAAATTAGTCTAAAATCGAAGAGGGTGGCTTTCGGGGCATAAAATTTCCCTATTGTCCGGGGCGGGGGGGAGAGGAAAATGTATGCCATATGNGCACATATGGGATTGAATTGTCCAGCAGGGCAGGAAAGGGAAAGAAAGAAAGGGGGTTGTGTCCAGGATTTCGAATGGAGCTGGAGAAGGTAAAGAGCGGAAGTCTGGTAAGGGAATTAAAATGTCAGTCATTGAGGGTGGAATTTATGGGCAAATATAACTCTGACTTCCTGCTTAAATAATTAGTTAATGTAACTAGCTGGCTATCAAAGATATTTCACTTAATTAGCCTTCTTTCGCCCCTAAAAAATAAGACATTTTTATCAGCAATTGAACTCGAAGCGAGCTGAAAAAGCGAAGAAAAAACCAGCAAAAAAAACCAAGAAAAACGTTCAGAAATTGAGTGAAACTTATGAAACTGTTTTACAATATCCTTTTCGTGTTATTACAAGTATATACGTCCTTGTCGCCAGCTTTGTCAGAATATCTGGCAACACTTTGCCCTCGCTTTTCCCCATTTTCCCCGCCATCGCCTGGTGTGGAACATCTTCACTCCTTGGGGGCGTCGTCAAGTTCGCGCTGCGTTTGAATATGTCATTACTTGTTTTCCCCCACCCATGGTAGGGGTTTTTCCTGCTCTTCTTGCTGAGTTTTCCCCTTTTTTCCGGCAGCAGCCAGCAGCAGCAGCAGCAGCAGCAACAATGTACGCCGCCGCCGCCGTCGCCTTCTTGTGAGTGGGCGAGTTTCCTTTTCTTGGCCTGTCTGACGGAAGTGACAGTTGAACATTCATTCATTCACATTCACATTCGCATTCACATTCATTCAGAAAAGCACCCGAAAAGCCAGCCGCGGAAGGGGAAAAATCAAGCCAGCGAACAGGAACCATAAAGGAAAAGCTTGACAGTAGCAAAAAAAAAATGAGTAGAGGAAAAATGAAGGCAAGAACTTACCAAGTTTCTATGGCGATTTTGGGCAACCTCGTGGAAAATATCCAGAGATGCCAGCGTGACTTCAAATATATTAAAATTCTGTTTTAAAAAATATATCTTAAGCATTTAAGCAACAATTAATTCCAGGCTAATGCTGGCTGCATTTTAAGCCACATTTAAATGGGTTTTTTGTTGGCTACTTAATTAAACAATTAGGGAAATCAGCTCGTACACTCACGTTCCCAGCTCAAGGCCAAGGAAAAGTGGAAGAAAAATCGTAGAACTAACCACGTGCGATGCCTTTGGGCGGAAACGCAACGCAATGACTGAACGGAAGTTTTTCGGGGGAAGAGCATAAAATTATTATGGACTCCTCCTTGGCTCTGTATCTAGAGGATATATGTGTGTGTGTGTGTGTGTGTGTATCTTTCGAGAACGTGGCGCGTCAATTGAGAGTTTCAGCTACAGTCCAGGACCTGCGCCAGCCAGCACTTCATAGTCGTCCTGCCGCAGTCAGCTTTTTATGGCCCGACGGACTCGTGTCCTTCCTGCCTCTGCCCCGCCGCCTCTGCCTTTATTCACTTTAGTTTTTGGCTTAGTTCCTTCTTGGGCCGCTATCTCGGCCACCCTCCTTGTATTATTTTTATGCGCAAATTTAATATTTACATTTAGCCAAAGTGGATTTCGGGCTATCGTTGACTTTGCCCCGGCATTTTTATCAACTGACAACTTCTGACCGCAGAATGTTGTAGTATTTCTTGGTACCCCCACTCCCAAGGCAGATGTATCTGCAAGATACGAGAATAAGAACAAGAACAAGAACAAGAGCAGGAGCCAGAGTGAGAGCCAGAGCAAGAACAAGCCAAGGAGAAGCAGAAATAAAATGGCATTTAGATAAGCCCAAAAACTTTTGCCAACGCTCTCTGGGGTTGGGGGGGTGCCTCTTTCAGGAGGGGCTCTGGGCATATGAAATACTTGTGGTCGGCAGCCAAACAATTCTCACGAGATGGAAATTCCAGAGCGATGATAGCCGGACACTCAACTCTCTCTGGGTTCAGCCAAGGCAAACGTCCAGAAGATGAAGAATTCGCACCCTCAAATCACAATTATGGCTCTATCTTTAAGATAGTGATAATTGTATTTAAAAAATGAAGACTAAAGGCCGCCTTCCATAATTTCTGTTGCCTCATCGAGAACAAGGAGGGCGCAAGAAACAGGAATTCGAACTCGGAAAGGATACTGATAAATAATTCATGTGGCAGGGGAGCCATGACTCATTATCCAGCCACCCCCGCGGGCAGCTTTTGTGTGCTCTAGTTTAAGTTTCGATTTTAGTTTTTATTATGTTCCCGTTCCCCCCCCAGCCTGTTTTTTTGGGACAACCACCGAAAATTCGTGAATGGATTCAGAATTGTGAATAAAGGGGCCGCTGCGGCCCACAATGGATATTCACCCTTCGCTCTGTGAGTCATCCGGGGTAAGGACTTGCTCCTTGAAATTAGCAGCTGACTTGGGTTTATGGCAAAACAGCTGACAGACAGACAGAGAGAGAGAGAGAGAGGGTGGTTTATATGGTTTATTCAGTTTATTTGGTTTATGTCTCCCCCCCTCCAGCACCCCCCACTCGCACGCCCGATATATATTCGTATTGCGTTTATTTATTCCCATTTTTTATCCACGCTGCTGAATTTGTAAAACATTTCCAAGTACACGAGCGACAAACAGGCAACCACTTAACGCTTGTTGCCACATTCAGCTCCGTTCCAGCTGTCCTGTCTGTGTGTGAAAGTCCTGAGTTCTGAGTCCTGAGTCCTGGAAATGCGTTCGAAAAACCCAAATCCCCGAACCCCACACTCCCACAAGCACTGTACTGTCAGCCCTCGCAGGGTACAAGGTTTGATGATGAAGTTTGGGACCCTGGGATACCCTGTAGCCTGGCTGGGTAAAAGTGTTGCATACCCAAAGGGGTTAGGGGGATCTTAAGGAAAATTTCTTGGTTTATTATTATTATTATTAGATTTTAAGGTAATTATTATTAGATTTTTATTATTATTGTTACAAAAAGTAGACTTGGGTTTATAAAACTTCAATCTACTGGGAAAGCCTTGACAGCTAGGACCTTTGCTTGCATATTATAAATATAATGTAATTGAAATACATACAAATATCTAAAGATATTCTATATTTTGGAGTGAAAATTGGAAAATCAGCGACAAATAGTTCCATATTATATATCCAACTTATAGACAATATACCCTTATACCCCCTCAGGCTACCAGGTATACGAAAAATATAAAAAATACGGAGACAATCGCCTGATTCGGCTTTCGTGCCACACACGTTTTGTACTTTTTATTCGTTTTTTCCTTTATTTTTTGTTGTTGCTGTTCTTGTATTTATTTGTATTGTATTGCATGTTTTGTCTGTGTTTGTGTTATTTCCCCCCCCACACCCCACACCCCCCGCCAGCACCCTCTCACTCCACCGGAAAAAAGGAAAAACCTTAGGCATGCAAGGAAATAATCGAGAGCAGAGCCAACCGGAGCCTTCCATGAATCATGTCCGTCGCTTTATCAAACTGCAAAAAAGGGGGTTGGTATAGTGCAGGGGTGGCTTTTCAAGGGGGGGGAAGAGTGGGGGGTGGGGGGTGGGAGTGCACTCCAACTTATCTGTGGTTATGTACCCCCTTCCCCCACCCCCCATCTAATGCAGGCATCAATTTTTCAATTTGTTTGGCGTCCTCGCATGCCAACCCGAAATATTACAAATAAATTTGGTTTTATTCCGAGGATTTATATGTTTATGTTTTGTATTTGTAAAGGAGGTTAAAAAAAAATTAAATAATTTGAGCTGGTTTTATTTTATTTTCGTTTAAATTATTAGGCATAAACTAGGTAAAGAAATAAAGCTATCAATAAATGTGAACTGACAGCAGAGCATTTAGTAAATATATTATCTTATATTTTAAGGCAAAGTATATAGAATATATTTTCAGTTAAAATATGATTAAGTACAGATTTTTTAAGACTATGTTTTAAGCCTCAAAAAAAAAAATTCAAGATAATCCTAGACACATCCCCAAGTGTTTCAATTCCCCGCCTCAATCCTTGAACCGACTTGAATCATTAATAAATTACTCGTCGCCAAGCCTTGACAAATATTTCCTAGCCATAAATTTTCATTGCAACAATTACCGAAAGATCATAATAGAAAATTAAGTAGAAAAGGACTGGCTCACAAGGCAAGGAAGTCCTTACCCCAGGACATTGCATAAAAACGTCGATTGCTGACTTTTTATGCGAAATATGCGTGATATCCTGCAAGTTTTTTTTTTGGTGGCCAGGACGAAAGGGGAAATGGGGGGCGGAGGATGACTGTGGGCACCTAATGTCTAATAAACATTTTGTGCCCCATAAAAGAGCCATGAATGCGGAAGCCGTCGCTGCCAAACACGGCCTGTGCGTGTTTATAGCCAAGATGAAGACGGCAGCGAAGACGAAGAACAACATGGCCAACATTAGCCACAACAATTAATATGTACACACACACACACACAGAGCGAAGGAATTGAATTAATAATCTTACTTACTTATGTTTTTTTTCTACTCTCTCCCTTTTTTTGCAGATACAGATCGCGAAAGAGACAACGAAACCAAGTGAGAAAGTGACACTCGCAGATTTTGAACTTCTCTACCACAGAAGAGGTGTTAAAGGTGAGCGAAATATGGTTTAAAAATTGAAATTAAATTAATTTATAATATTTATACATAAGAAAGCCATAAAAAAACCCCTTTAAGTAAGCTGTAATATTATATTTATTTACCTTTTAAATTAACTTTGAAATAAAAACCCTCACTAAATGTTTAAATAAATCGAATATCCAACCTATAACTTAATTTGAAGTCTCCCTTTAAGCTCTTCTTCTGTCGAAATAACCAAATTTAACCCAAAAGATTCCCTTTTTTTCCCCTGAAACTCACACATGTGCTTAAAGTTTAAACAATTCTTGTATGGGGACATGACTGACATTACACAATAACAATAGCCAAGCCTCAGAAATAAAAGGCAAATAATAAAATAAAGTCAGAGAGAGTACAATGGCCAGCAGCAGCAAACAAAATGTATCTAAGAGATACAAAAGCCAAGAAATAGGGCCCACGCCGGGCCAACAAGCCAAGCCCCCTTTGGCAGCGTGGCATATATACATACATATATATAGATATATAGTGTGGCAAGGCAACCCCTCTCCATCCCCCCCTCTATTACCGTCTCGCATTTGGCGTCCATAATAATTAGTTATAATCGGATTTAGTTAGACGCGAGCGAGCGAAGGTGTCGCCAGTTGTATCTATCGGTTCTGCTTATATGTATATGTATCTTTGGTGCCACACACTCGTGCAATCAGTTACATGCACTGGGAAAATATTTAATACCTTTAATTTAAGAGTAAATCAAATAAATACATACCTTTTCCCCCAGTGCCGGCAGCAGAGAGTGGGTCGAAATCGTATCTGCAAGTGTCCCCAGTATCTCGGTGTATCTCTGTATCTCACCATCGCTGCATCTGCAGTGTGCCTACCTGCATCTGGATCTCTGCACCTTTCCGTTCCTGTTCATTATTGCTTGCTCTCCTCTAACACATACAAAACAGAAAAGGACAGAACGAGAGAGAAAAGAAACCAGTATGGGAAAGAAAGGTCTGCCGCTCTTATTTATTGAATTGATTTGTATTTGTGCGGAGTGTCTCTTTTTTTTAGTTTTTTGGGGCGCTTTAAAATAGGTTTCCTCCGGCCGGGCTCTTATTTTCGGCTCCCCTGCCTGCACTCGACTGCAGTGCCATGTGGCATGGTGGGGATATAACTCAATTAGCCGCACGGGGAGAAGGAAATGGGGATACTGACGGGCCGGACAAAAGAATAAGCCCGAGATGAGGTAGCCCCGCCGGAGATTGTTTATTTTTTGTCGGTCGGCTTCGACTCGGGCTTGGGTTCGGTTTCGGTTTCGGTATCGGTTTTTTTTCTTCTTATTTTTGGGGGGCTGCACAGGTACACGAAACAGTGACAGTGACAGCTGTCAGGTGAGGGATCTACGGACAGGCAATTGTCGTTCGTTGCGGATGATAATTCGAAATGAAAACATTCTTGGGCTCGCTGGGAAATTTGGCCCCACGAAACGTGGCATAGTGATTAGTTGGCGAGTGTGTATGTGGTAATGCTTGTTAAAATTATCACCAGAGTGTAGAAAAAACAGTACAAGGTACCACATATGATCAGCGGTTGTGGGCATACCAACCCACCAACCCCATGTAACTCGGGATCCAAGGCGGTATTATTGGTATCTATCACAAAAATACTTAAAAATAGCTAAGAAAATAGTTTTGATCAAAGAAATCATTTAAAAATTTATAATAGTTCCTATCAAGTCCCATGTAACTCGGGATCCCATGTACCTTTTGATCTGAAAATTGATATCTAGTAAAAAAATACTTAAAAATAGCTAATAAAATAGTTTTGATCTAAGAAATCATAAACAAAATTATAATACTTCAAATCAAACCCCAGGTAACTCGGGATCCCATGCACTTTTTGATCTGAAATCTTGTATCTATTACAAAAATACTTTAAAATGGCTAAGAAAATAGTTTTAGTCCAAGGAATCATTAAAGAAATTATAATAGTTCAAGTTAAGCCCCATGTAACTCGGGATCCCATGCACCTTTTGGTCGGAAAATTAGTATCTATTGAGATAATACTTAGAAATGGGTAAAATAATAGTTTCAGCTCAAGGAATCTTTAAAAAAATCATAATACTTCAAATTAAACCCCAAGTAACTCGGAATCCCATGCACTTTTTGATCTGAAATTTCATATCAATTAAAAAATTACTAAAAAAAACCTAAGTAAATAGTTTTTAAACAGTCTGGTAATATGTAGCCATGAGGAATCACCCCCCCTAAAACTGATATTGTCCCACGTAACTCGGGAACCAATGTCGTTTTCGATCTGAAAATTCATGAACCTATCGCTTTATCACTGGCAATAGTTATAAAGAAGTCTCCAAGCATACCTACCTCCCTCCCTCCCTCCCTCCCGACTGTGCGGCCTGAAAAGTATCTGTGTTTACCATCTGACGCCTATCCGAGTGCCGGAGCCGGAGTCTGGAGTCTCTGGTCAAGTGCGGCAGTGCCGCAGAGACCCAAACACGCTTTCGAAATCATTTTTCACTCTTTGCCAATCGCCTGGCACACTGGCAGTGGCTTTTCTTGTGGGTTTTTGGGGCTTGGATTGGGATTGGATCGATCTATGTCAAAGTGGCGGCGGCGGCGGCCCACACGAAAAACGGGTAGAAATAAAACGGAATGGATGGAGATGGAGATGGAGATGGAATGGACACAAAAAATGTTGGTGTGTGGGCGAACTTGGACTTGGAATGGAACTCGAATGGAGCATAAAATATGTTAATAAGGCTTAAAGTTATACAAATCTCGGGCCGACTGGCTGGCTGGCTGGCTGGCTGGCTGGCCGTTGCCGATCGCTTGTAATACAAAACCATAAACATGAATTTAAAAGAAATGCTAAACGTAAAGTGGAGAAGCTTTGGGGAGCCCAAAACCCCAGAGCTGAAGCCCCGGCCGATGCCGAACCCAAAAATACAAATAAAAAAATATAAAAAAAGCGACCACAGCCAGCAGCAGCAGCTGGCTCCCCTCGACTTGTCATTGTTGCAGTGTCTTTTCTTGGCCTGGCTTAATTTCCTGCTGCTCGACTTCAACTTGTTTGCCTCTTCGCAGCGCAGCGCAGCGCAGCTTCTCCCCTTCCCAAAAAGAAATAATAAAAAAATAAAATAACCACACACACACACAGACACGGCGAGTATACAAAAAGCAACCACGAAATCAGTTAAGTTCAGGTGTTCAATTTACTGATTGAAATTCTGCTTCGATGTGGCCAAGCAACTTTCATTCGCTTCGCTCTGCTCTGCTGCTCCATTCCCCAAAAACCCATCTCCTATATTCTCCTATACACGCACAGTATATATATATATATATATATATATATATATATAT
>JAEIIU010049832.1:0-31250 GCA_018874675.1 Drosophila baimaii
AATAGCTTGAAAAATTTGCATACGCAAATATGTGGGGATGTGGGGGGCGTGGGGGCGTGGCATTGGGGGTTGCAGGATTTCAGGATTCCGGGGGAGGAGCGGGGGGAGTTTCTGGCTGGTGGAGCTGTAAAAGTAATCGTCAAGGCAATGTGCACTGCGCCTAATTGAAACTGTGTGGCTGCTCAAAGTGAGACAATTAGAAGCAGCACCGGAGACGGAAATGGGAAGGCAAGGAAGTGGTGCAAAAATCATGCCCGTATCACAATTAACTTGTCACAGTGCCATAATTAATTAATTAAATAACTAAACTTGAGCGTTTGAAAATTTTGAAAAGCATAAACTACTTCATATACATTGCATACCATTTCCAAACTTTCTTTAAAGCTTTTTAATTTTGTGAAAAAATTCAAGAGATTCCTTAAGATGCAAAATTAGTAAATAAATTAACAACACATATGCTGCCAAAACCAAGACTTACCGTATTTTGGTATTAAGCTTGAACACAAGAAAGAATTTATAAACATTTCAAGTGCCATACGGGCAAATTCCAAAAAAAAAACCAGAACGAAATTTGAGCTCAACAAAGAGTTGCAAGCAAAGTCTTCGTTGTTCTTCCATTCTTATCTTGATTGCCAAGCAGATGCAGAGTTTTCAATTTACATTTCATTTACTGCCTAGATGCGGTGTGTGTGTTTGCCTTTGCAAAGGAAATTAAATAATTGAAAAATAGTGCAAAAATAAATTAAACGTCAAGTCAAGGCGGACAGAGACGGGAAGAGAGAGAGAAAGGGGGGAAAGTAGGGAGGATAGTGGCGAGAAAACGGAGATTTAGGGCGTTGTAAATCTTGGGATAAATGTCAAAAGACCTAAGCGTAAAGCTAGTGGTAGAGTATGTAGTAGTGAGTAGTCCTTAGCTATAAAAAATATCTATGACATATGTATTTATTTTTAAGTAATTTGTATTATTTAATATTTAGCTTGCAGCAAGTAAGCAAATTAAAAAATGTTTATAGATACATATACAGGATGGATAAAGTGCATTTCGTAAGCGAAGCTAGCACAAATATTCAACTTAAACAAAAGGCTGTCTAAGTCGCACGTACTTGTGAAGGAATTCTTTCAGAATAAGCAATATAAGCGTAAGTCTGTCATACACTGAGAATATTTATTTGTGAAAGTAAAAAAGTCGTATTTCTATTGGTATATATATTATTATAGTTATACTAAATAAAGAGTTTTTGATACAGACCAACCGAGAATGTATGTTACAGACGGAAAGAAGGATTTTTGACCATTTTCTTGATTAGCATCACCAGCCGAGTCGATTTAGCCATATTCGCCCGTCAGTCTGCTTGTATGTCCGTCCGTCAATGTAAAACAACATAACTCAGAGACTATAAGACCTGCGTCCCTCTGTTTATCTGTCCATGTATCCGTTTGACGGCCTGTCCGTGTGTCCGTAAGTCCGTTTGTCCGTCTGTTCATCTGTCCGTCCGTTCATGAGAAAGAAAATATATCGAAAACCATAAGAGCTCAAAGAAATACTTCGGATGCGCCCTTAAGGTTATTCAGGGAAAATTGTTTTTCAATTTAATGCAAAATACCTTGGGCACCGGGTATCTCATAGTCGATCACACACGATTGCTACTACTTGTTTTACTCATTATTATCTAAAATTTTTTCTTACATTTCAGATAACATAGTTTAATAAATATAAATGCAACTCTTGAGTACAGAGTACAATAAATAAATAAATATAAATGTAATATCCTCTAACCGTATGTATATAACACTATAATAAAAGATAAATCTTAATTTAAAAAAATGAATAAGTAAATATATCGGAAAATAAGCTAATAAAAATGTCTAAGAGCCAGCCAAATAATCGTTTGATTACCAAATTAAAAATAGAGATAGTGCTGTGTATAAATATAGTTTATTTTCAAAAGCAAATCATTTATTTTTTATATGTATATCATCCATATTATAAAATGCACTTCAGACTTTCATACAGTCCAATTAAATGTAACTTGATGCCTTATCTGTGTACAAGCCACATATTTTTCCACCTGTATTAGTGCGTGGAAAGTCTTCGGTTTTTGTGGCCTTCTCCAGTTCGAAGGACATTAGCATAAAAGCGTTACTAATACACAGCTGCTGAGAGGCCAACAAGAAACACTTAATGAAGCAATTTTTAGGAGGCTGCACCAGCAGCACTAGCAGCAGCAGCAGCAGCAGCAACTGCTGCAGATGCTGCATAAAAAGCAACAACTTCCTGCTAAAGCCAGAAAGCTCTCAACGTGTGCTGCCCCCAAGGCCCCCTTCCTTCGAGAACCCTCCACCCCCTTTGCGTGGGAGCAGCAGACTGTACTGTTTGCTTGTGCAAAAGTGTGTACAGGTGACTTAATCAACATGCAACTCATTTTGTTTTCCATGCAGGTGCACGGACTATGCGGCCACGTGTGTGTTTGCTTAGGAAGGGGGCGGCATCAGGCGGCAGCAGGCGGTAGGCCGGGGGGTGGGACAGGTGTGCAATGGCAGGTATTTAGCTAAAGCTCTGCCTAGTTGCATGTGAAACTGCACGGCAGCACTGTGGCAGCAACTCGGGTCGCATGTATAAGACACTAAATTGTGTTGATATCAACAATGAGCCCGAAACATTGCTCCTGCACGAGTAAAGGTCCTGAGTGGGTCGGGTCAGGACAAGGACTCGCACCCGGAGGCCTCACAGGGATCCTGGCGGCAGCCGAAGACAAGGAGACACCAGCTCAACTACACGGCAAGAAAAAGGCGAAACATAGGACTTTGGCAAATTGTCTGCAAATAAAAAGATCTTATTATAAAGGCTTATTATGTATTCTAATTTGATTTAAATTTAAAGTTTAATAAACAAATATTTAGATATTAGTTTAAGATTTATAAATAGGTTAATTTTTTTCTTATTTTTCAGTGCTTCCGCTCATACATCTGGGAACGTGCTCAGAGCCCGGCTCAGTTAGGCAAATGCATACAAATGGCATCTCCATCTGCCTTCGGTCCGCGCATAAGTTTTCCTACTAACCTGCTACTAACACCCCATCCCCTAGCACTTTCCCCAAGCTCACCCGAACAGAATTTCCCAGCAAGTTGCGGAAATTATGCACATGAAAAGTACGGTTTGAGGTAGGAGGAGGAGGAGGAGGTGGAGGTGTGCGTTTACAGTCCTGGCAATAGATACTTTTTGGCTGTGGACAACATATTGATGATGCCCAACCAGCCAACTTACTAGTTGACACCCAAATTCCCACACCTCCGCACACACACACACACCAACAACCCACACCCGCCCAAAAACACACATCTTCCAATATAGGAGATGACTCTGCAGGGCAGGAAGTGGGGAATTGGTAGGGGAACCAAGTGCAGAAGTCACTTAAAGGTGGTCCTCGTGGGATTTCAGCAAATTGTCGATTGCATTTCGGCAGTAAGTTGGCTTCAATTAATTGAAGCTGGCCAAGAATTTTCCGTTTCAGTGTGTGTGTGTAGGTGTAGGTGTAGATGGTAATTACAGGCAATGAAAAATTATTACTTTTGTTTTGGGAACTCTTGAATTTTAACTAGTGCACTTAAAATACAGGACAAGGTTAGTCAAGCAAAAGAAGGTATAAGAAATTAAGATATATGTATCTATGTGATAATTATAGGTATACATATGGATATATAATTATAGATTAAATGTATTTTTAATTAATTTTAGCAAGAAACCTCTCTCAAAAAGCCTACAAAAGAGCATACTTAATGGTAAACTTGATGCTATTTCATTAAAGTGTTTTATTAATTTAATTTAAATTTATTGAATTGTAGAATTCCTTTTTTCTCTGCTTATATTTAAGAGAACTCCGTTTGCAAAGCCACATTTTGTTTGGGAATACTTCCCGTTTTTGTTGCCTAAACACATAATAAATCCTCTTTTGCACAAGCAATTTGTAGGACCTCGAGCTTTTGACTTTATTTGGCGCCAAGGATGGAAGGAACTCCATCAAATAAGCCTGGCATATTAGAACAGTTGAAGCGCAGGGCAGTGGGAAAATGAAAATGAAAATAAAAATACAAATAAGAGGAGGAAAAGCGAGTCCTGTCAAGTGTGGGGTGGGGTCAAGTGTGACACGGCACATTCTGATTCTGGCTCGTTGCCGGCTGTCTCACCTGTCAGGTGCAACACTTTGGCTATTAGAACGCAAAATTTAACAATGTCGCCCGGCAGACCTCAGCTCGAAGCCCCTTGCCTAGTCCCATAGCCCATCATGTGGGGATCCCCCGGTATGGCTTCTCGGCAGGTGTGTGTGTGTGTGAGTGTCCCAGTGTGCTTCGGTGTAAGTGTAACGCCACAGGTCATAAATTCAATTTGGCTAACAAACACGTTGCACTCACACAGGCAAGCGGCAGCAAAGACAGTTGCAAGTTGGCTGCTGCAACATGTGCAAAGTTGTTTGCCAGAGCAATTTCTCATCCCAGCAAATGGATGCTGGAGATGTTAGTCTTACTTTTTCACATCTTGATACCCTATAGCGGAGGGGCTTGGTAGCGGGGTAGTGTGGGTTAAGGACAGGTCGCTTAGGTCGACTAATAGGGAACTCTGTATTTTCATATTTAAATATTATTCTGAACTAATAGAGTTCAGTTAATAAATTACTTTATCTTTGTTCTTTATTTATTTAGTTATTTATCAATTATTTAAATTCTTTATCTGTTAATTCATTGCATTATTAATTTATTTATATATTTATTATATACATATATCTTTTATATATTTATTGAATAATTTATGTATGGATTTACTATTATAAATTCTTTATATATTTGTTTACATGGGTTTCTTGTCTTTATTTATTTATGTATGTATTTATTTATTAATTGTTGTATTTCTTTCTTTCTTGTTTTATTTATTTATATATTTGTTTATGTGTTAGTTTATATATTTATTTACTTATTTACTTATGAATTGATTTATTTATTATATATAATTACAAGTATGCAATTTATAATATTAAATTGTATTTTATTGGTGAACATTTACACACCGAATTCGTGCTTGGAAATTTTTGGGTGCTGTCTTTGTTAAAAAGCTTTATGTTCGTATGATTATAATTATATATCTTTTTTCAAGTTCAACTTGTATTTAAAATACTTGTATCTTGATTGTTTAAAATTAATATCCATACGAAATATATAATGAAATATTTATTTTCTTAATGGCCACATTAATAATAACAATTAATAATTAAACTCTGCCTTAACTACCATATACTAACCAGGTAATAACAGGGTCAGTCTTTCTTCTAGACCCTTCCCGAATATTTTTTGTTGCATTTTTCGGTTTCACTCTGTTACGTTTCGGTGAAATCAGAACCGTAAACTAATTAAGATGATTAAAATCTTTTGTTTCGCTCCTCATGCCCTGACTGGCACTAAAACAAAACAAAGCAAGAGGAATACAAAAAAATATGTACATTGGAAAAACTCCGCCCACAAAAAGCAACGTAAATTTGATTTACAAAAATGTTCCATTTAATTTTGCTTGTCAAAAGGAATCTGTTAAAATCTATACGGAAAAACTGGGATCGGAGAGGAGCGTTGAGAAAAACTTAAATAATATGAAACTGGCAAACGGAAGCTGGAGCAGCAACAAATATCCGATTAAATTATGCTCAAAGTCAAAAGCGCAGACAAAACTGGCCAACAAACGTTGGCCGGCAACCACTTTTGGCCAAGTTGGGTGGGGCCCGGTTGCATCAAATAAGAAAACTTTTCGGCACACTCTATCTCCAGTTGCTCCCGCACTCTCAGTCTCTCTCTCTCTCTCTCTCTCTCTCTCTGTCTATCTCTATCTCTCTGCAAAAATAAATCAAATAATTCAATTTTAAGCTAAACTTATTTTCGTATTAAAAATGAAAATCAAATAAAAGATAAAAAAGGATCAAGCTGTGCTGGAAAATGCTCTTATGTGGACTGCCCCTTGTGACAGTGGGCGGGGCCGGCGGCCATGCCAACGCATAAAACTGCAACCGCATGTGGGGGCTGTGTCTGGTATTATATATATATGGACGTGGTTCCTATCTCATGTTTTAATACACTATAAAGTTGCAGAAAATGTGTGCAAATTTTTGGTTTATAAGGAAAACTAAGCAAAGTCGATTTAGCTGGGAAACTGAAAGATCTCTTGAAAAATCCCTCAAAGATACACTTATAAATTTTAAACACCTTTAAGATTGCTTAACAATATAACCCAATAATGAATAATCATGTTTTTATAAATTTTATCTCTACAAGAAAGATTATAATGTTTTAATAGTGAATATTAGGTGCTGTCTACTTTTTGCCAAAGCGCTTATTGAATGTGTGTGTGTGTGTGAGGGTCCCTTTTCGAGTGTTTGTAAGTCATATCCTTTTGCAATTTTCGTCGTTGTTGGCCACTAACCTCACTCATATACCAATGTCCATGGGTGTGCCAGGGCGAGAGAGTGCGAGTTGCATGTGTGCGTTGCATGTGGCCAGCACAATAAAATTGTTTGTCGTCCAAAAGGACCTCTCTCTCGCTATCTCCCTTCCTCAGCTGGGCTGGAGATTTATGCGGGCCGTAAAGCAGTTGACTTCTCTCACTCTAATTTTTATTTTTTTTCTATTTTTTGGCCGCCTGCAAATTGCATGAAAGTTAAGCAGTTCAGTTCGGTGTCCAAGAGCTAATGCCGCGCCCCACTGCACAAAAGCCACAATAATCGGAAGGATAAAGGATCGCCCGGTGACTTGGCAACTCCGACTGAGCGAGAGACAAAATCAATTAACAGTTTTCGACCGACCGCAGGCGGTCCTTAAAGTTTTTACCAACAAAGACCACACCGTTAGCAACTATTTTCAATTATTTTGGTGCCACCAAATGGAATAATTCCTTAAGTTTTTTGTGATAGCTTGGTTATTGCCATAAATACTTGCATTGGCTTATCAAAAAATATATGTTTATTATATTGACACTCTTTTCTATCTATTGTAATAATTATTCAACATATCTTAACTCTGAAACACACAGACAAAATAAATTATATAAGATAAATTATGGACTTTAATTGTATAAAAGGAACATTTATACTTGGATTTACTTAGATTTATTTATTAAACATCATGGCAAAACTGTAATACCCTCTGCAAGGGAATAAAAATGTATCACCTAAATCGACGTAAAGGTAAATATTATATAATTATTGTTGTTGTTGTAATTAACATTAAGAAATAATTGTTTTTTGGTAATCTTTCCGAGTTTCAATGCAAAAAGTTTCTGGCAGATACAAGTAATTGGTAAGGTAAACTTATGAAGACGGTCAAAAATTACTCAAATATAAAGTGAAGCTTCCAGGTGCTTAACATTTGACTTGCCTTTCTTTACGAGTCAATATCTTCGTACTTTAAATTCTTTGGAATTGTAAGGCATTAAAAGTACTTTTCAAACACCCTAGAATCTTTATGAGACACTGTGATTTACAGGGTAATTCCGGAGACTTAAAAGCTGATGTATAGCATAAATGTTGGTTAAATTCTTTTTGGTAGGAATCCTTTACTAGTTATAATGCGATGTATAACGATGACTTGAGAACTCTGCCAAAATTAATTAATAGTTTTCAATTGACCACAGGCGGTCCTTAAAGTTTTCTCCAACCTTTACATCGATTCCCGCTCTATTTTCCCCTCGACGTCTATTTTTTCATGGCTTTGTCTGGGTTTTATAAATAATAAATAAATGTTTGAATGCACCTACAATCAACAGACAACAGCAAAAAAAAAAAAAAATATTAAGGGGAAGGGCAGGAAACATGGACAGAAGGCAGAAGAAAAAATTCGAAATAAAATTTTTCATAATCGAAAACGTGACTGTAATTTTTGAGCTGCCTAGCCAAGCAGTCATTGGATGGGCCTTCTTAAATCCTTATTCCTTCTAAAATCTCTAAATAGAAAAAATATATGTTATACATATATATATATACAAAATATAAATATATAATATAATAATTAATTAACAAATTGTCCAGTATTTACAAGGAATAATTAATACATTAATTCATTAAAAAGAGGTAAGTTTCATTGAAAATGTATTTATAAATATTTTTTATAAAGATTAGTATGTCTAACCTTTTTTATTCAGTAAAACAAAACTGGTATTTTGATTAAAAACAATTTTTATTACAATTTTTTTTATATATAGCCTGATAGGAAGTTTGTTTTTATTCATAATTTTAATAAATAAAAGATGATTTTTCATAGAAATGTAATTTAAAGGTTGTTTTTAAAATTATAAGTATGTTTTATTACTTGTATTTATTTTTTCTTACAAAAATATTCGTTAAAATGATACATTTATAAAACATTAAGTCCGTGAAAATATTTAAGTTTCTGATGGCTCATTAAAAGTTAATTTTCATTCATAAATTAAATAAATAAAAAGGTATTTTCTTTAGAAATTTATTTTGAACTTTGTAAAATAATAACCAAATAAACATATTTAATTTATTAAAAACAATAAAACATAAACATAATTTTTATTAAAAAAATATTCATTAAAATATTTTATTTATAAATCATTAAGTTCCTAAAAATATTCATATTTCAAATGACTGATAGGAAGTTTATTTTTATCCATATATCATTTCTATAACAATATTTTTTCTGGGGCATATAATATATTTATTCTATTATTTTCATATTACAAAAACCCATTTATATGTTTTCGGGAACGCAATTTTCTTTTTGAGAGGTTTTTCCTTTCGGTTTCGATTTCTGGTTGGACGGCTTTTGTTCGAATGAAAATGCGATTTGCGCTTTTTATGATTGGCATGTGTTAATAAATTTTCAGGGCTCATGGCGATGAGTGGCACGTCACGTTGTCCATGCCCCCTTCTCTTACCCCCCTCCACATAAATTTCTTTTCACCCCCAAGGATGCGTATGTGTGTGTGTGTGGGAGAATTGACACGTGTTTTGGGTATCTTGCCTGCATGAGTCCTCGTTCCAGAAGTCCTGTAAATTAGCCACACACTAATTTTGTGCTTCGGTGAGCAAGAGTATTCTTCAAGAAGTGAGGCGAAAAATGACGAGACCAATGACAGGATATATTTTTTCTTTAATCAATAATAATAATAAATTCAAGTCAAACGGCTCAATTTTCGTTAAAAAACAATACTTCAAAAGGGCTAAAAACCTAAAAAATAAAATAAATATAAAAAGGGAATTCTGGCTTTATTGGTATTGCCAAAAACTTCATGGCAAATTAACTTAAAACGTTTTTTGCATACGCAAATAAACACGAGGCAAGGGGTCGGGGAATTGCAAACATTTCCCTGATCTATTTATGTCATGGAAATACCTAAAAAAAATACGAGCCAAATAATACCAAATGGAGCGGGAATTCAAACACACACACACACACGATGGAACCTATATAAATAAATGTTCATTTCGTTTCGCATTCATCAAACATTTTGACAATTTTATCTCCATGGGCGTTCAAGTGTCCTTTATTTTTTTGCATTTTTTTTTTTCTATTTTTTTTTCGGCCGCTGGCCCTTCTAAGCGACGGCCGTTGGGCAGCCAAAAAGTGAATTTATGTTATGCTTTTCGGGCCCAGAGCCATTCTCACACCCATTCCCCGTTTGACTGCTATTGCCATGCAGGAAATGCGTGTTTAGCAAATGTTTTTAAATTGTATAACGAGAATTTATGACGGACGCTTCCCATGGATGCGGACCATGGCAAGGTACCAAAAGGCAGCAACAACAACAAAAATTGCATGTTTCAAATTCGTTTAGCATTCCGTTTTATATTTTCCCTGTTGCTTTTGCTGCTTTTGGGTGTTGAAAATAAGGCCCATATAAATATGTATATTTATCTACATATATATAGGTAGGTAGGTGCCTGGAATTTGGGGGGAAAATTGTAGTTTGTTGGTGAGGTTTACTTGATACTTCGTAAGGGAAGTTATAACTAGCATTGAATTGGAGGATTTTTATATTAATATATATTTAGTTTTCTTTTTATATTTTTTAATTCAAAGGTACATGTTTTTTTTATTATTATTTATATATTTGTATTCATATATATTATTGTAATATACCCTATGATGTGAGACCATGCTTCTCTGTTTGTTCTCCAATATATTTTACACTATGCACACGAATATTTTAAAGGTATAATACTAATTTGAACATACTGAGTTATATATTTAATTATTATTATTATTATATATTTATTTCTACACTTTCTTAGGTAATACAGGTGAGTAAACCTCTTCTGATTACTTTTTGAATTTACAACTACTGTTTCTGTAACATAAACTCATTAAATGCAATGGGTAGGTTTTCTTTACGCTTTCATTACATAAATAAGGTTAAAAAGCATTGAAATTAATTATTTTATTCAAGAAAATAACTATTAAACTTTAATACAAAATATAGCCAAAATATTCCATATTAACCTTGTTGCTTTAGCCTGCCAAACCGAAGAGACCTCGTCCTTTAAAAATATCCCAGAGCATCAAAATGATATCCCCGTCTTGGCAGCTACTCCCCACCATTTCCCCCGATTGTCATTTATTTGCGGCTCGTGGCACTTGGACGAGTTTGGTTTGTGCAGCATTTCAATGAGCAAATGCAAATAAATTATAAGCAAAAAAGGAGACAGAATTCAAATAAAAATATTGATGCTGCTCGGCTGGCTGCTGGCTGCTGGCTGCTGGGAAAACGTGACGAAATGTGTTTTGTGTTTGTTGTTTCTATTTGTCGAGCACTTAAAAGAAATAACCGCCACGTTCTATAAATTAGATGGCGTTTCTCGCTTTCAGGTTTTGGGTTCTAGATCCGTGGCTAACGAGGCGTATGCATCATGTCCTGACAAGTGAAAAATGTCCCTCCTTCGCCTGACGTGTGTGTGAATGTGTGTGTGTGTGTGGCTGAGGGGCGGGCTTGGAAATGGAGGTGTGGCAAGGAGTCCCGCAAGTGCGAGTGAGTGGTTGCGGTTGGCTGGAGCTGCTTCTTAATCCTGGCAGCGCCAACCGCTTAATTATTCATTGAAGCCAATGCATTGGAATGCCGAAAGCCGCAGGCTTATAAATAGCATGCGAGCAGCGGAACCTCACAATTCTGCGGCCACCTCACTCAACATTAATCAGTTTACGGTCGCAGCTAAATTGATTCAAATAAATGGCAAGTAAAGTCCCCTCTCGGGGGAGTTACTGTATTATTTTTTATTATTATGATATTTTTTTTTTGCACAGAGTCGCGGAGTATTTCAAAGCAATCATTTGCTTACTGTTGGGAAATGTGGTCGAAAGTTAATTGATTTAAATAAATATTTTTGTTGCTTACTTATACAATTGTAATTCTCAGAAATATATGGCTTTATGTAATAATTATTATATATCTATAATATTTTATATCCTTTTAATAATAAGAACTAATAATCTCTGATGTTATTAATAACATATTTAATACATTTCAAAAAGAAAAATAAATAATGTTGCTTTTATAAATATTATGTTAACTTTTTCCCCGCCTTTCCCCGTGAGGATCCGTAACGTTTGTGGTATTTTTGCTCGGCCCGCTCGGCAAACATTTCACACCCATCAAGCAACACACATGAATGCATGCATGCATGCATGCCACTGTGGGTGCCTGATCTGTGCGTGCTTACCCATCCTTTTTTGGCCAGGGCTGCATACTCCTTTTTGCCTAGTTTTATTTTTCCGTCTGCCCCTTTCTTTTTTTTGCGAGCATTTAGCAGCATGGGGCGTGCTTTTGGCTGCGTTTTGTGTACCAAATGACCGAGTTCTTTGTTATAGTTACTACTTCTCATTCTGCTTCTTTTGCTGGCGGTTGTAAATGCATTGTATGAATGTGTTTTCGCCGCTCGCAATTTCATGCGGCCGCATTTATGAGTTTGCATGTCGTGTTTGCCATCCCAGAAGGACCCACCGCCCATCCTGTGTGCAACTGCCAACACTTTCAATTGTTTTCAACACTAAAAATCCTCGACAATAAGCCTGAAGTGAAGTCTGGGTGTGTGTGTGTGTGTGTGGTGGGTTTTCTTCTGCCTAAATTGTGTTTTTCCTGCGGCAAATAGTTCGTGGAAAGTGAAATTTATTCCTGAGCTTTTCCATTCGGCAGGTTCTTAATTACTCAGGGCCTAAAGTGAGGTATAAAAATAATGTAAAAATGCTTAAAAGCACGTGAGCAGTTAAATGGAAACGAAAGAGCTTAAATTGGAATTATAATTGGAGAAAGTGTGAGGACCAAGGGAAAGTAGTTAAATTCTAAATGAACAAGGATATACCTCATATAATTTTATTTCTAAAAAACCCCACATAGTTTGCCGCATTATTAGAGATCTTTAAGATTCTTCTCAAAGAACACCAAGCTTATATTTATCATCATCATTTCTTTGGTTTTGAGCCGTCAAGGACGAAGTCCTCCTCATTTGCATTCAGCATAAAAGACAATTAGAGATTGAAAGATCCAAGCAGAGATTCATTCCGTAATCAAATGAAACATTTGCGAAATTATTTTCCAGTCTACCTCGTCGCACTCGCACCATAAACATAAAGAAAATCCATTTGTATGCAAAATAGATTCCGCCTCCCACTAAGCCCGAGATGCCGCTCTGACTCCGACTGACTCAACTATTTGGCACTGACTCGCATTTACATGCTAAATAGCCTGCCTGCTCAAAGGACCCTCAATCCCCGGCCTCACATGCCGCCGCTGCCCGATTTTGAATCGGACTACGACTGTGACTCGTCGCCGTGTAATTGAAACGTTAAATAATAAAGCCGCCTGTGGAGTGCAAGAGATTCAATCAGTCCATGGCGAAGACAATTAGGGCCAGGATTTGCCTCTCAAAGGCAGAAACTTAACGCATTCCGTGGAGGTTGAGAGAGAGAGAGAGGGGCATACGGCGAGGATGGATGTTTTGCACCTACAAGGAATTTCAAATAATCAAATTCATGCAATTTGCGGAGACACAGGAATAAACAAAAAAAGGATACAGCACAGAATAAAACAAATAAGGGTACTCATCATTTGTGAGGCCACTAAATACACTTACTTATAATTTAATAAGTAATATAATTTAATATATTTAATATAATAATTAGCATTTAATACTTGTGACCTACTTGAGGAAGCTAAGGAAACATTAACCTGAAAAAAAGAAAATCCCTTAAGATAAATAAAAAGTTTGATGATAACTAAAAGTTCTTTTAAATAACTAAACTAGGACTAAAGAATGTTAATACATTTATTTATTTTTTAGGTTCAGGAGATTCCGTTTTCCAATATATTAATTTAGAAACTTAAGATTCTTTTCGATTTCAATATACTTTATTCCAGGAAAAAAAAAGAGTATAAGAACAACTTGAAACAAAGCAAGTTGCAGAAAAAGTTGACGCAATCAGTAACAGTATTTCTATCTCTCCTTATCTCCCAATGTCTCTATGCCACCAGCTCCTATCACTTCTTGGTTTTTTCTTTTTTTTTGTTCTTGCCATTCGAGAAAAAGGAGGCAAAATTAGTTGGCTGCAACCTGCAAAAGAAAAGTTTTACGCTTAAGCAAAAGTGCAAATGCTTGCCATTCTTTTTCCGCCCATCTACCCCACTCAACTGTCGCCTCCTTCCACCAGGATTTGGCCATCTCCTTCACCATTCATGGTCTGTATCTGTATGTCCCGCTCTCCTTTGGCTTTGCCTTTGGTGTTTCCCGACGCCTTTCTTCGCGCAAATTGCGCACAAATTAGTTCAAGTTGAGGCGCATTTCAGCGTTATGACTGTCAATGAGCCGATGCCAGTGGGTGCACTGCAAGAAAAGGGGATAGAGAAATGAGGAAAATATAAATCTAAAGTTGGGTGAAAAAAATTAGACATCTAGCTGCAATGGACATAAGATATGTCAATGTCTGAAGGAACATAATTTCTTAGAGATCTCTAAGTAAAGGAATAGGAATAACTTAACTTAATATCTATAGCCTCACTTTAATATCTAAAAAAATATCAAATTTCTTACTGTGTAGCACCAGAGGCGGGCTGGCAAGAGGGTTAGAAAAAGAGGAACTCTTTGCTGCTGGCTCAACTTCAAATTGCCAGCGGGACTTGTGCAGCACAAACACAAAAAAAGAAAAAAAACAAAAAGAAGAAAACTGGGAGACCCTTGAGCAAGGGTTACGATGGAATTGGGAAGATGTGACGGGGTATCGGGGGATAGTAGAGGCTTCGGGCCAGGGAGTACCGAACTCGGGGGGGATATGGCTCCTCACCCGATTTGCTTGCCAGCATTGTGCCCCAGTCAGCAGTTTTTGTTTGGGCTAATGATGCGGAGGATGATGTCGATGTTATTGGTATTTTCTATTGATGCCTCACTGGGCCAGGATCTGTGGTCCTGTTCCTGTTCCAGTTCCCGTTTCTGCGCTCCTTGGCTGGCTGGCTGCCCTGTTCTTCTTCTCCTCGTGCTGCTTCTTGTTGCTCCACTTGTTTCTATTGTTTTCGTTGTTTGCCAATGTTGTGTGCGTATCAAAGGAAATGCTGTTGATGCAGGCTCTGCGAGGACTTAACTAGGCATTTGACGAACAACATCTCGGGGTTTATTAGGTGGAGCCAGGGAGACGATACGGGGGAGGGGAGG
Organism: Drosophila baimaii; assembly: GCA_018874675.1. Taxonomy (NCBI): domain Eukaryota; kingdom Metazoa; phylum Arthropoda; class Insecta; order Diptera; family Drosophilidae; genus Drosophila; species Drosophila baimaii. The sequence continues at coordinate 14,688 of JAEIIU010049832.1, forward strand.
ACGGGGAAAGTGCTCCTAATTTGGAGTCCTCCTTGGACCAGTTAGCGTTTGGAGTTTGGCTCTCCACGTGCCACTCACTATTGGGCTTATTGTTAGGGCTATTTTCGTTTAGGCAATAATTAATTGGAATAAAACTATATAGCTGCGATTCCAATTCAGATAGATGTTTAAGCCAGTCTACAAATAAATGAAATCATTATCTGGTTTAATATTTAATGTACAAAAATGTATAGAAATGTTTATTCATTTATAAAATCACCCTATTGTTTTAAATGTAATATAAATGGTACAAATAAAAGGAACGTTTTATTCATAAATAAACCTAAGCCATAATGATCAAAAACAATTGTAGACTTTCAATATTAATTAGGAATTTGAAAATTATAATATTTTAATAATTCTAATTGCATAAATCGCATACCAATAATAATAGAAATTATGGTAAGATATTGAAAAATGTATGTCAAAGACAAGCCAAGGTTTTACAAATATTTTTTTATATTAAAATTAATATTAATTATTAAAGTTAATATAAAAACAATGGCTTACAAAGTTCCGTGAAAAACAATAATAAAATTGCCAGAATAAAAAATATAAAATGCCATATTTGTAGAGTCGTAACTTATAAGAGATTTTATTTAGTTAGCAATTTAATATCACTTTGTTTTTGTGAATTTAATAATAGGAAAAAATTATTTATATATAAATCCTATCCATTCCATTGCTTAAAATGTAAAAAACGAAATGTAAGATAAAGCTTTATTCATATTTATATACCCCTAAGCATTATTGATCAACAAAAATTGAACACTAATTAAATAACCGATAGTATATTATAATAATTGAAGAAATTTTTGGTAAATGAAAATAATATTCTTTGAATTTTCGAAAAAAAAAAAATATTTAAATTGGCAGAAATAAAATGTAATATAGAATAACAACTTATAAAAGAATTTTCCACTGTCCCTGCTAAATCTGTGCACATGTGGCAGGCTGACCACTGTTAAATCTCTGCTAATGTGTAATTTTCCCAGTATTTATGCTAACATCATCTCTCTTGCCTCAGCAGCTGGCTACCAGCAGTTCCAGCTGTTAAAGGTGGCCCAAACAGAACCGTTTAGAAGCCACACTGTGAACACCGGAATTGAAACAAACAAAATACGAAGCGGAAACGAAGCGGAAACGTACTCTCTCGGCCAACACGATGTGCTACTTTCGTGACTCTCTCCTGCATGCTTTCTCTCCCAAAAGAGAGAGCGATAGAGAGAGTGAGAGCAAGAGCACTCTCTTTCTTTTAGCCATGAGTTTTCGCAACCTCAGACAATGCGAACCAGTTTGTGCGTTTCGCTGGAAACTTTTCGTGTTACCGTCGCTTTTTATCCTGATATCCGGCCGTCGTGTCCTGTTCGTTAGGTCCTTCGTGGGTTCGGGTGTGCGTGCTTAGCGAGTGTTTGGCTGCGTGTGTGTGTGTGTGTTGGGCGCCAAGTAAAAACCAGGTAATAAGGAGAGCAAAGCTTTTAGTCTTGGTCGGTTATTGGTGCTGTGTGGTTGGCGAAGGAGACACAAGTCCGTGCGAAATTCTCGATTCTCGCTTCTCGATTCTCGCCACTCGATTCTCGATTTGCTCCACTGCCGAGTCCTGAATATCGCGATTAAACCGAGGACATTCGTGCGTATACGGGTGTGTGCGTGCCTCGTGTGCCCCAGTGTGCGTTCGTGTGTGCGTGTGTGTGTGTGTCAGTGGGAGAGTTGGAGCAGTGAAAAGGCAAATTATGAATAAAATGTAACGAAAAACAACAGATAGAGAGAGAGAAAAGAGAGTGAGGGAGAGAAAAATAAACAAAAACTGCAGTTAACTAAAAAACAAAACGAAAAACTAATCTCGCCCCCCCACTGGCGGCGTTGAAATTCCCAAATTCATTTTCACCAGCCAGCAAGCCAGCCATTCGGCAAGCGACTGACTTCCCCCGCTTTCTAGTTGGTTTTGACAAATTAAAATGCATAAATTATGAATGAAAGTACCGTTACGTGCGTGACAACCAATCATTTGTTATTATTATGCACGTGGCCCGCCAGCCAGCAAACAAAAACAGTGTGAGCGCGAGCAGGCAAAAAAGTTAACTTGGCTAAAACACCAAGCCGCCACCCCCCACCCCTAAAACCGGCACACAAAAACCTCCTTTAAAGTTATTTTCTTCCTTGAAAAAGGAGCCACAGCAGGAGCAGAGAAATAGAAAGGAAAACGGAATCGTCAGCGGCCGAAATAGCAGCAATAAGTGAGTATTATGCGACATACAATTTTCCTCATATTTCTCTGGGGATTTTCCAGCATTCGCAGGACCGAGCTGGGCGCACACACACACACAGAAATTGTAACTTAAAGTTTTATTAACTTGGCGCGGACCTTGGGGCCAGTTCAATTTGTGCACACGCCTCAGGTGTCAACATAAATTATTATAATTATGAAATTCTATAGCCGGATACGGGCATAGAGCCATATACTACTACAAACAGCGAACAGCTAAGGACATAATAATAGAGTCTAACCAGAAGTTATTGTCATCCTGTAAGCCATAGTTGCCTTGAAGACGTAGAGTATTTCAGGAGTTTGAAATTCAATCCTTAATTTTCTCAGCTATTGCACTTAATATTTCTTAGAATATTTTTGGAATAGGAAACGTAGAGTTAAAGGGGTTTATATTAGTATTTTTAATAACTTATTTCAAATATAACCTAACTTAATTAAAAGGCAACAAGGTGAAATATTAGTTACTATTTGATATATTATTTCCAATATTATTATTTATCTATATAACATTCCTATATATTATATTAACCGCAGTTGTGTGAGCTCCGCGATTTTCCGCTGTATATATATGAAATTCCGGCACAATGCCAATTAATTTGAGTCGCTGAGCTGGGACATTCTCTGGCCGGGCTTTGAGTTATGGCCTTTCATTAGTCTCATTTAGTTCAAGGCGAGTGCCAGGGAAAAACTCTGGAAAAAGCGAAGCGGTAGTAGCCTACCAGCAGATCGTTAAATCCCTAAACTCTCGGAAAGGTCAGCTCCATGGCTCGCTGACCTTTATGGTCTTATCAATTGACACTTAAAACCCAAACACCAAGATAAATAAAGACATTCCCTCTCCAATTATTAAGAGGGGGAAAGAAAAAACATATTTTTGGAGTTTCCGGGGGCAATTTTGTAATTTATATCATCATTGGCGTTCGCTTTAATGGTTTGCGGTTATGGCAAATATTGTACATTTTATTTATTAGCAGCATAACCAATATGCGCCATAATTTTTGGTTTACTTTCTAGGTCAATTTTAAAATTGCTATTTGATTATTGGCAATAATAATTGTAATTTATTAACAATGCATATATTTTTTTGTTGTGATTTTTGAATTAAAGAAATTAGCATTCAATTTGATAATTTGTTTATTAACAGTTCTGGTTATCTATAGAGCATTTTGTTAATGATTTAGATTTATTTTCTTATTCATTAAGAACCTTATAAGATCGTAGATATTGTTTATTTTCAAATGTACACAATATAGTTATTAAAATGCTATATATTATTGCAAGTCAGGCAATTTAAAGATAATAGTATTATTTTCAAATGAATTTAGCATTTTTTAAACTAAAAATAAAACAAAAGAAGCACTATTAGATGACATTTAGTTGAGCTTAATGATTTCTCTTTAATTTTGTAGTTCGTTGGGGTTATTTTTTACAGAGTTGAACTATTTCATACATATTTTACTGAGGCTCTTATTCCATGTCTCAAAATTTAAAAGGTTTTCCATTTTTACCAGTTACCTTGGTAGCTATGCCACACCGGTTTTACAGCTTAAATTTTAAAGCTGAATTTCCCTCTCAAGGGCTGTTCAAGGCCCCAAGTACACACACACACACAAGCACAACATCTACAATGGCCAACACACACACACACACACGCAGAGGGCAATGCGAGTCATTCAGTCAGTCATTCAGTCAGTGAGGCATTTCTCGTATGGCCATTCAGTCAATTCTTCATTCGGCATTCACAGAGTCCCACATACAGGGCGCTTAAGCCCCCCCTCACGATGTTCAGACCGTCCCCTTTATGGCCATCACCCTCGCCTCCGTCGCCCCCGAAAAGTGTGTTTGTGCCATTGAACATGGCCTTATAAGCAAATCTCTTTAAAGCACAGAACTCAAACATTTTAGGGAAAAATCTTGTGGCGCGAGAGAGAGAAAGATTTTTGCAAGTGGCCCAAGGAGGATGTGAGTGACCTGCTGCGGTGTCTAAGTCCGCTTAGACCTTGTTCTCCGAATATTTGCATATTTAACTAGCGAGTGCCAGAGCCATGCTTGCCACATAATTAATTATGCAAAAGACTGGGGGTCCTGGAGCCAAGCAACATCAAGTATACGCAGCGTGGTGTGTGTGTGTGTGTGTGTGCTCAGGGTCCGAGACAGAACTATTTTGCATAAGCCACTCACCGTTCGACATGTGATGCGTGTGCGTGTCTCTGGAAATAGATGACAACAAGGTGCTAAAATTATTCATGGCCTCTAATTACAAAACATGATTTTGGAAAACTTTTGCCCAAAGGCAGAGCCTTCGCAGATTTCCCCCCGAGTGCTCGGTTTGCTTTCCGGGAGTTTTTGGTTTTAATTGATTTTATGCAAATTTAATTTCGCCTGCCCGAGAACAATTACACAATCGCAGGCTGTACAATATTATTGTTAATTTATGCCTTTGCCCGAAGATTTTTGAGTTGAACCTGGGGCCTCAGCCCCCGGGGCCTTCAGTTTGGGAGAGCATTTAATTCGCATTAAATGTTATTGGCCATAAATTGTATGATTAATTCATTTGGCTTATTGTTTCTGTGATTTCTGTGAGCCAGAGTTGACAGCGAGACGTCTGTCTTTGCTGCTTTGGGGTCATGGCTAGCTTGGGGAGTTTAAAGTGCATAGTTGAAATATTCAATCTAATATTCATTACAGTTCAGAAAGCAGAACTTATGCTGTGAATAATGTGTGAGGGCAAGTCACGAGATCAGATGGAATATTGCTGCGTAGAAATTACATTATTAACTAACCAATAAATCGATCTAGCATAGTTTACCCTAAAAATAGTTCATTTATTTAGGATGTGGTTGCGATACAGCCTTTATTTCTAGACGGTTTAGAATGGGATATAAAATAGTTTCCCAGCTTGGCCTGTAAATAAGCAGGAAATGTATAGAAATCATGATTATGAAATAGCACTCAGACCAGTATAAATATTTAATATGTTATACAAAGTCCCACAAAAGGTAATCAGATAAATAGGCACAAATAAGTGGGTATTAAAATAGCTTTAGGCCATAAATAAGGATATACTGGCAGGTAACTAAAAATACATATCAGTGGGAAATTTTGACAGCCAAAGGTACGAGAAAGGGCAATGACTAATGACACATTTCTGACAAATACTTTATTTTGGTAACGGATTAAATAGTCGTAAGATCAAACTCAACTTTAACCAAGATAAATATTCAATCTTTTGGCATTCATTCTTTCATTTATAGGAAAACTTTTGCTGATGTTTCAATTAAAGACAGTGCGTGAAGGAGAGGACGGCAAAGGAAAGGAAGCCGGAAACTAAACTGAAATAGAAATAAAAGAAGGCGAGCTCGGGGAGGCCAATACAAACAGACCAGGCCAGGATATAACATGTAAATGCGACTCGGCCTATACATGTCGCTGCTGTTATGTGGGCGAACGCTTAATAGGAAAAGCAAATAGCAACGAGCTCATGGAAAATAAATATAAATAAGCCAACAGCACAAACAACAAGAGCGGCCGAAAGGAAAAGCGACAAGAAAAGCAATTGGTTGACGCTTTCCCTCGTTGGCGGTCAAGGGAAATTTATTGCATTGCACAAATGAGACAAGAAGAAAACGCAAACGAAGCAAAAGCAAACATAGAGGAGCAAGCGCGCGCGGACATGGACAAGAAAAATAACCAGAAATTCCTTGGCAAATTGAAAAATTAAAGTTTCATCCCGAAAAGTTGCAGCGAACGAACGAAATAGTGGAAAAGAGACATGGATCCTGCAATGTACCGAAAATGTACCATCCTCTATGGCATCCTCGCCTGGCTGATGCTCCAACTTTGCTACGGTAAGAGAGAAGAGAAGAGAAGAGTCAAAAGTTTTCATCAAACCCAAAAATATACACAACTTTCGCTTTGCCCCCAAAATATAATTCATACGCCACGTGTTCCCTCTCAGAGAGATAACTCATTTAAAATTCATTCAATAATCGATGGAGCAAATCCTGGCGAGAGACTCTGTCAAGTTGATAAAGTCGGGCGCAAAGTCAAGGCTCAAAGTCCCTCCGCCCTGCTGGCAGGGAGGAAATCCTTTCTGCCCCCAAGACGCTTTGCCGGGGCATTAATAAACAACAAGTTTGCCACTGCCGCCGCTGCCTGTTATTTATTTTTAATTAAGTTCAACAAACTGCTGAGCAAAAACTAAACAAAATTAACTGGCAAACAAGCGAAAGTCGCGGCTAACCGCGAGAAGGGAGAATTAGGAGAAGACTTTTGATTCCTCGAGACGACGATGATGGAGATGTCGACTGGGGTTGCCACCGAAATTGAGACTCTCAAAATCCTTAAAGTATTCCCTGTAAACTTCATTTGATTCAGTTTCCCTTTCCTTGTTAACATAACAATTTACTAATTGTTCTCTTCCGCTTAGTTGAGCAAATTACAAAAATACACAATTCAATTAATTATTACTAATTATAAATGCAAGCAGGGGCCCATAAAAAAGTGTATAATCCCCTCCAGTGAACTTTTGACGGATCAGTAAACTATTAATTGTTTCTCCCTTTTTTTTTTTGCGCAAAAAGAATTCAATATCCGTTCAAATGATTGTCCTGTTTCACAGCTAATGAAATTTATGCTTGACCGAACGATAAATTCAATTCATTAGCAAAACCATCATTAATATATTTTATTAATATTAATTTTTGTTTGTGTGCGGCAAAACCTTCAACTTAATTAGCTTGATTGCCGCCGCCGAGCAGCAACACTTGAACAGGAAGGAGGGAAAAACATGAGAAAATAGAAAGCACCAGCGAAAGTTTCCTGATGCCGCATTTAATTAAATAAATAAACATGCTCAAGTTTTTTGCCATTTCCGTTTCCGTTTCCTTTGCGGCGGAGTTGTCAAAGCGAAAAAGCAAAAAACTTTCTGTGGCAGATCTCTCTCTCTCCGCTCACTATTTAACTTGGCTTCCCTTGCTGCCACAGAGCGAGCGAAATAATAATGACTGACAAATACAATTTCTGTCTAGACAAACGGGGGAACAAAAATGATTATTATTTGCTGGCACTTAGCCGGCCCCGGGTTTGAGGTTCTCTGCGGCTGGGACTGAGGTTCGGAGCACTGCCTGAATTATAGATAGAAATCTTATTTTCCTATTATGAGGTCACGTACGCGTACGCACGCCGCATGGCCTGGATCTGGGGGAATTCTGGCTGCCCCAAAACACAGAAAAAAAGCGAGCAACAAATAATGAAATTAAGTTAACGTGGCGCACACTTCTGGCCAAATTGTAACTAACAAAGAACGGCCACCGATGTCCGAGGGAAGTACACATTTATTGGCAGCACATGAAACTAATGTTGAGCGACACGCACTCCGCACTGCGCCCTCCCTCGATCCTACGAATATATCCCCCTTATTCAGTTAATGAAAGTTCCTGCCAGACGCCAAACACTCGACGCTTCGTCGGAGTGGAGTTTATTAAAGATTTGCTCGGGGTTTGCTGAGGCATCATAAATACCTATAAGTATTATTAAGTGCCTTTTCCAGCGATTAGGCTGGGTTAAAGTGTTCTTGAGGAGCCATTGAAGGGTGTAAGTAGGGGTGCCAAGGTGTTAACATATTCTGGGCTTTTTCGAAGGCTTAAAGGACAAGGGTTTGAATAGTAAATAGTTGGAGGGTTTGTTCCTTAACTTTTCATGAATCATTCTACTCTATTTATAAGTCAGGTGAAGTCTTGAACAAATATATATTTCTTATTTAAAAATCCTTCAATTATTAGTTACTTTTATTTATTTAATTGAACTTGAATCATATTGTTTACCATGGTATATATGGTAAATTAACAGCAGTCTTTTCTTTTTTTCCTTTGGACTTTAAGCTGGCAAACCGCCATTAATCATAAATTTAACTTTTAATTGAATTAATTGATTCCGCAAAAGGGCAAGCCATGCATCTACGGGATGTCTTTGACATCATTCGCCACCTGCAAGTCGAAGTGAATTATAATTATATTATTACAGCTGCCCGTGTGTGTGTGTATTAGCGCGTGGGGTAATTTAATTGATATTCTAATTAAAGAAAATAAGGTGCATTAAGCTTTGAGAGAGAATATTATTCGGCATGACTGATGGCCGGATTAATAACCATTTATCATTTTGGTCTTGAAGCTTCACACACAATTTGTGGTAATTATGCGGGAATAATAGAAATCTTGCGTAAAATTACATTAACTGTTGATATTTCCCTGACTGAAAGTCTTAAAAGGCTTAAACTCTGTGCTCTTTTTGCTGTTTAAACAAATGGGAAACCTAAATATTGTCGCTACAGAATTCCCTCGCGTCAAGTCGATATAGAAACTTTTGACTTTCTGCGCCCTGCGATTAACCGTCTAACAAGAAACTCAGCTCAATGGGATCCGATCGATTGTAGCCAAGTTTGTTTTTTTGTTTTTTAGCCGCTCTCATCTCTTCTTATGCTTTATGCCATATTTTTTGTTTTCCCTCCTTCTTCCTTTTTTTTCCTTTCTGCGAAATATGCAAATGAAAGTGCGCCTGCAATGCAGCAAAAACTGAACTGAGCTGAGCTGACAACTGGGAGCTGTTGGCTTTGGTGGTGGTGGTAGTGGTGGTGGAGAGGCAGCAGGGGGCGTTAGGGATAAGGGGGAGTGGCAGGGATAAGAGGGAGTGGCATGGGGAGTGGCAGACGTGCTCCTGTTTTGTGGCTGCAATGACAACGACCAGGACAACGATGATGCACTCGTTTCCAAAGGCAGGATGTGACAGGAGGAACGCATCGAAGATGCTGGATACTCTTGAAAAATTTTGAGAACTTTCAGATGGCGTCATAATAATGTGTACTATAATTTACAGGCTTAGCTAATGTATTTAATAAATATATAGAAATATTTATGATATGTTATTTATGTTAAAATATTCAATCAAAGTTGCATTCATGTGAAAAATACTTTTTAGCAAATCTTTATGATTTCAAAGATTTGTAGGAAAGTGACAAATGCCGAAGGATATGCTCTCCTAGGGTATTGAAGCTTAGACTGCAACTGAAATAAAGACGGGGACAGGACTCTAAACTGGACCGAAAGACGGATAGACATACGGACCAGGGAGGAGACTGAGCAGGAGACCAACTTCCGCCTCTGATTGCAGATTAAGCACGTTCTGGGCAACTGCCATGGCTGTCGATGTGACACGGGTTGGAAGGGGTTCATGACTGCAAGGGGAGGTGATACAGTGGGGGGCATGGGGGCTGCGATTGATGCGTATTGATGCTGCTGGCGTCTGCGAAACATGCAAAAAACATCTTTATTTGCTCAAGGCTCCGCATCCGGTCTCTGGTATGCCCTGGAAACCCATGAGTAAGCCCTCCCATTGAGCCGCATCATAATTTCCTTGTCTCGTCGGGGCGATGTCTGGAAAAATTTGCATTGTAAGTGAAGCCTTCGGGTTGGGGCCATAAATTCTTGGCTGCCAGCTCGCCCCACTTTATCCCGCACACACACACACACAATAACAATAACCAGCCTCCCCAATTTTTTGGTGGAGCGTTTTTCCAATGAGTTTTCAATGGACTCTAATAAAATTAATTGCATTTTGCATTTTCCTGTCGAGTTATATACATATAGAGGAAGTGGAGGCGAGTTGAGCTCATGTGACAGTCAGCTTTGGATTCGAAATTGCAATTGCTTTGTCGAGAATTCTAGGGGATACCAGGGGTGAGGCAGACATACTGAGACTGAGGGACTCTGGCTTGCTTTGTGTAACTAATCCGGAACTAAGCTGCTACCATTGTCGTTTTTGGCCTAAATGGTTTCTAGATAAAGTACGCTTTTCAATGGATTTACTTATATTTATTATTCTTTTTGAAAAGCAATCTTATTTGGCGCACGAAAATTGATTCTAAAACTTTGGGAACTATAAAGATTTCTTGTTTATGTGAAAGACCTTAAAATATATTGAAAAAATATACATATTAATAAATAAAAATGAGATCCTCTTTCTTTTATGGAATATTTTTTAGCTAATGGAATTTGAAAATTAATTACGAAGCCCTGACACTACAAAGCTCGATCGATTTGCTGGATGCTTCTCCACAAACAAGCTATCCCTGAACCCTTGAAGAGTTCATTAGTTGTTTATGAGGACCCTGCCCCCCCTCCCTCTGATGGTATATTACTTAGACGACTTTGGCCATGGCTCTCACCCCATTATAAAGCCATAATGATATGCAAAGCTAAACTTTGCTTGGTAAACTTCTGCATTTGACACCCAAGCCCCGTCGCGGCGCCCTTTATTCGAATTAGATTTCGAGCACAACTAAACCCCAAAAAGAAACTCATTTTGCTGAGGAAGGGGAATGCAAATGAGAGGGGAAAGTGGGGAGCCGGCCAACTTTTGTCTGCGGTTGACATTTGTTGCCCTCGGGCGGCAAATGAAATCATTTAAAAATCAACAATAATTAAGTAGCAAACTTTTGTCAGTGGCGGCAGCTCTCTGCAGTTGGTTCTCTGCTCTGCTCTGCCCAGGTAAAATGGTGAAACTCTGACTGATCCCCTTTCGACCATAACTACGACGTTTACACGACATCAAATGGAAAACTTTCCAGCTGCGCCAGCAGCGCAATTTCCTTTGGCCTGGCATTGGCTCTTCTTAATTAAGCCCAGGTTAGATGACAAAACTTTCCAATTTCTGGCTTATTAATAACCTGAGGGGTGGCGCGTGGAGGGGCACAACTTCAGGTGGCTCCAATTGCGCACTTGGCATTTGTCAAAAATAACTCCAACTTGACTGTCAGCCCATCAGGAATTCCATAATGTGGTTTAAATTAAAATAAAGTTCTTTGGGAAGTCAAGGACCCTTGTTGGGATTTTTCCTAAAATGTTTTGTGGGGTTGGACACATAAAGAAGGTATGAAAGGTTCATATAAGTGAGTATTTTAATTAATAAACTATATAAAAGGTTTTATCCTTTCTTTAAATATTCATAAATTGATTTTAAACTCAATATAATAATATATCATTATAAATATAGTATTATTAATAATTATTATATAATATATTATTAAGTAATTATTTCACGTTAACAAAACGATTTCAATTCCGATTTAATTTTGTAAGGCACCATTTCCTTTTTCCACATTAAAAATCTTACTTCAAAGTATTTTAAAGGCTGTAAGAACGCCAAACAATTTGCAAAATTAGAAATCTTTGATGTTCACGTTCATGACTTCAACTTCTTGGGCCTTTTCCATTCCCCGAGGTTGTTGTCTCAGCGGTTCCTTAAAAATTCTCTTACTTCGTGAAGGCGAACCCGCACAGAGGAGTTTTCCGGCTTTGTTCGGCGAAAAAACCTTTTGGCAACGCACTTTGTTTGTCTTCCGCCAAACGAGGCAGAGGCAGAGGCACCTGTACACAAACTATTCGAGAGTGCAAAATGCTAAATTATACTTAACACACACACCCACACACACACACATATATACAAAATAGGAGTATATTTTCACAAAGTGTCCGCCAAAGCGGAGCCACGCACCGGCCGGAAAAAAAGCAAAGGAAAAAGGAACTCAAACGACGCCGCCGCTGCCGCAAAAAGCGGAAATGCACTCAAAGGAGCAAAGCCCACGGTGGGGCGTGGCACCGCGCCCAGTCCCCGCCCACTAGCCTAGACTTAACCAGCCCCCGCATCAACATCAACATCGTCATCGGCTTCAATGGCGGCGGCTCTTCTTTTTCCTGCCTTTGTGCATTGTGCTCTCCATTTGTTTGTTGGCCTGGCTGTTTGTCGCTTCGTTGGCCGACTGGTTGAACGACCACAAAAAAGCAGGAAACCCAGTTTTGGTGGCAGCGGTCGAGGCATTGAGTACCCTGTGAAGCAGGCACGGGACTTGGCTCAGAGTTTCTGCCTTGCCAGGATTATGTTTTGTCTGTGATTTCTCTGTACAATTTAAAAGGATTTTAAAAATAGTATTACATTTCCTTGATACTAGATTTAATTTCCTTATATCCTCATTATAACTTGACCTTTAAAATCTAAATTGATTTTTAATGTGCGAATTAACTTGCCTTAAAAATAAGATTCAATTTACAATTAAATATTTTCCAGTCCAACCCTGAACCCATAACTATTGACCTATTTTAGATCATTAAATTACACTTCTAATACTTATCTTTTACTCTACTAACACCTTAGCCCAAAATGCTTTTCCCAAATCAAACAAAAAGCTAGATACCAACGTCAAAAATCCTTTAAGTCCGCTTCCTTTTTGTGGTAATGAAATGTTGCACTTATTTTTAGGCACACCGTCGTCTTTGCCTTTTGTCTCCACTCTCAGCCTACACACGAGCCCTTTGTATTTTTAAACTTTAGTGCTATTGTTATTTTTGTACTTGGCCAAAAATAAACTCTGAAAGCTGTTGTCGACGGCCTTAATGAGTAAATGTGGGATTTTCTTTGATTTCACTGCGGTTTGATGCTATTTCCGTGTTGACAGCAAGGATAAAGTCGATTTCATTGATAGCAAGCGAGTGTTGACACTTCAAGGTAATTGTATAAGCTGGTAAGAAAATTACATTAGTGGTTACAAAATGCCAGGACACAATAACTTAATAAGAGGGCTTACTCTACTTGACCCATACTTATCTCTTCTCTGACGCAAGACATTCTAATCGAGAAAAGTAAACAAAACCCACTTACTTGATGGTGTAAAATTAATGGTGTGTGTTTCATGACAGGCATTTATGTTTGTGGGGTATCATAGGGAAAATGGAGTCAAGAAGAGCAAATGTGATTATTTAAGCTCAGTTAAGACACACACATGATTTTGTAAAATGAATTAATGCGATGACAAGTGCGGCAGTTAGTTTAGATATGGAATTTAATTTCTATCTTAAATAAAATTTAATATTTTAAAACTTGGTCTTTGTCTTGGATACTTTAACCCCTCAATCCCCAGAAGGGGGCCTAACTGACACTCATATAGATGGTTTCGCTCCAGTTTTCGCTTCTTCCTCACGGATTGCCCCACTTTCCAGCAGCTCTGCAATATTAATTTCATATCTCGATTTGTACGGCCCAAATTAGCCTCCTCCTGCGAGCAGGGCCTACACAGTTTTCCGTCTTTGTCTTGGGCTGTTAAATAAGTTGGCAACTTTTCATTTCACTGCAGCATTGTCTCGAGTGCCGAGTTATATCGCCGGGGCCCAAGAGCTTTTCCAGCACCCACGGCAGCATCTTTTCCCAGGGAGCATAGAGACCGAGAGAACGGGTCCTTACAACCAGGACACGTTCCTCAAGTTAGCCGCGTTCACTTTCCCCAACACCCCCCCACTTTCCCATTGTGTTGACTAAACAAAAGCGCATTGTTCTAGTCTGGCTTCCTTCGATTTCCTTGACTTTTATGCACTTGCTGCAAGTTATTTATGTCCTGCCAGTGGCATTGAAACCGCGAGGCAGCGCAAACCCCAGCCCACAACTGCAGTTGGGGGCTTATTAAAGTGGCGCACACTCTGGCAAATTTTCCTAACGAGCAACTATTTGGTTTTCCAGAGTCCGCGGAATGCCTGACAATGACCGAGATCAAAATCCCCAAGCACATTATGCGGCACGAGGACGCCGTGCTCGGCTGCAAGTTCGATCTGGATGGCGAGTCACTGTACTCGGTCAAGTGGTACAAGGATGGCTTCGAGTTCTATCGCTATGTGCCCAGGGACATGCCACCCGGCCAGGTCTTTCCCCTGCCTGGGGTCGATGTTGAGGTAAGGAAAACATTTTAAAGCAAAGCAATTAAATATCATAAGTTAAGTAAATATTACCAAGGAAGTATAAGTATTTTAAATTGTATATTTATTGTTTATATAATTAAGAACACCTATAAACCTAGTACTCATTGACAAAGTTGAAACCTCAATGAGAACAGTGTTCGATTATCGTAAAAAGTAAAATTTTTGGCAATTAAATTTTGGCTTAAATATGAGCAACAGAAAATCGAAATTGCTTCAATCCCTGGAGGATTCTGTGCAGCCCATCGATGAGGAGGATATGGCCCGCCTAATTGCCGATCAGATCCGTCAGCCCCTAAGCGATCCCATCGAGTTGGGTCGCGAGAAGAATGCGGATCTGAGTATCCTGCATCTGGAGGATGCCATTAAGTTCAGGGAAACCATGGCGAATTTTAATATAACGCCCACCGCGGAGACCATTGATGAAGTGATGCCTGTTAAGGATCAGGATCTGGGTGAAATGCTGGAGGTTCTCAACGACCTTGTGGAGCAGGAGGATGATGATATTGCAGGTGAAGAGGAGGACGACTATGACGAGGGCGATGATGATGCTGATGAAGATGAGGACGCGGGCGTCGAGAATAATGAAAAAGCTAAAGCAACTCAAGATAAAGATTGGACTATCTCGGATCCTATAAGGCCATTGTTTTGAATATACATATATTGTAACAGTGAACTTTTGGAGAAAGTATAGCCCTTTTAAAATTCAAGAACAAGTCTAACAAATATATAATATTTAATAATGAATTAAATATATTAATGAGGCATTTATTTTGAGTTTCTTTTAAACAATATATATGTTAAGATTTGTCATATATTAGTTACTTGTTTTAGATTCCCAAAGCTACTTGGAACACATAATTGATCATATAAAAGAAAATACTACATAAGCTATAAGAAATAGAACCCAAAGGAGGTCTCCATTTTTTAGCTGCCTTTCACTTTTCTTATCCATGCTTTCCGACTTATTTTTTCGTCCTTTCTCCTGCTTTTTCCAGCTACAAAACTCAACGGACGTCGTTGTTGTCCTGCGCTCAGTTAGCCTTCAGTCAACTGGCCGATATCGCTGCGAAGTGTCCGGCGAGGCGCCTTCGTTTCAGACAGTTTCCGGTCACGAGGACATGATTGTTGTGGGTAAGTGAAAGTGGGCAGCGAAAAAGGCGGCCACACTAAGGTCCTTGCTGGACAGAGAAGAAAGACCCACAAAGAGAGAGAGAGAGAGAGACAGAGGACAGACGGAGAAAAGCGGCAAGATTAATTGCATCAAGCGGACTAGCGACGAAAAGTAATCTGTCCATCGCTGTCTCGCTCGCGCACGCCATCTTTCCTCTCTCTCTCTCTGTCGCAGATAATCTCTCTCTCTTTCTGGCACAGAACGTAGTACATGGGATAAAATATTTCACATTTATTTAGTTTATGCCCGGCATTGTTTCTCGCTGCGATTTACAAATTCTCGAGCAGAAAACCTGTGCCAAAAAAGCCAGCGGGCGGCGATGGCGATAGAGAGAGAAGGGAACACAGAGAGAGAGACAGAAAGAGGCAGGCAGCCATCCTTTTGCAGGATGTGTGTGTGTGTATTAGTGTGTGTTTGTGTGTGTGTGTTCTTTGTATTGTATTCCTCTGGCAAATTGCCCATGTACGTGATGCAATTCTGTTGCTCACTTACAGCTCGGGCCTTCTCCACCACCACTCCCCGTCTCGCTCGCTCACCATCTGCCCTCTCGCTCGCACTCGCCCTCGTCCCGCTGTGCAACTTAATTTGAAATTTTTGCGCAATCCAACAAAACATGGCGCAAAAATATGACCAAACGCAATATGAAAAACGGCTGCGGAGGAAAACTTAGAATAAACGTGTTTAATAACAGCGGAAAATGCGCGGAAAGCTTCAAGGGAAACGAAATAAATTCTCTCGATTTAAGATGAGCCAGAGATCTTGCAAAGTGTTTCAAGGAATTGATAATAGTAGTTGGGCCAAAAGGGAATGGGCAAGGACCTTGGCCGTTGCAGGCACAGATTTATTTAGTTTAAAGCCAAGCCAAAGTTAATGCATTAATTTGAGTAAATAATTAATATCAAGGGCGCTTACAGAAAAATAAATTTATAATTCATCTAGAACCCTCATAAAATTCATTTAGCATTTACTTTTAAATTAGTTATGCTTTAAAAGCTTTATTTTAACAAGCATGCAGTTACAAATATATTTACACACATTTTTGTCTTGAATTTGGAGAATCTGGCTTTTTCGCATGGTAGACAACAGAAATATTTTTACAAATATAAAAATATCGAATTTTAGATATTTTTCCTTAATATTGATATTCTGTACCATATATGTTTATCGAAAAAAGTAATAGTTTAGGGAAAATAAAAAAGTAAAAAAAGAGTAAGAGATTAAAAACAAGTAAGAAAGGCTAACTTCGGGCGGAGCCGAAGTTTATATACCCTTGCAGATAATTTGTT
>JAEIIU010049833.1:0-41221 GCA_018874675.1 Drosophila baimaii
TCTGTCGCTCTCTCACACACACAGTTCTATATTGTGTATGTGTGTCATTGTGATTCTTGTATTTTCAACAGTTTTCATTTATTGTTTTTCTTTTTGTGGCATTTCTAGTTGATTTAAATTAAAAGTTCACTTTTAATCATTCAGTTTTTTTGTTTGTTGTCGATACAGATACACAATATTTGGTTTTGTTTTCGTCACTTTGCTTCAGTTTTTTTTTTGTGTTTTCTTTTTTTAATTATTCGCATTTTATCAGCCATACAAAACAAGGAATTTATGTGGAAAATAGATTAAAAACAACCCTAAATGATTTATGCAAATTCGAAATAACAACCAATCGCTGACAAAACACAGGAGTCACTGCGACTCGCATGCGAAAGTATTTAAATTTTTCCTCTTTTTCGCTCGATAAACATTCAAATAATATAATATCTGCTTCACATTATATATACACATACATATTCCATACAGTTGTCAATGAGTTAAATGATTTTTACTTAGGTGTAAACTAAAACTAATGATAACATTTGATGTTTTTTTTATTTTAAGTACAAGGTTTTTTTGAGAAGACTCTGAGCTTGGGTGTGGTTTTTGTTTTTTCTGAAACGGACTATATGTGGAATTTTCGTATAGATCGTAATTGACTTGAATGAGAATGTGTGTGGGTGTGTGTGTGTGTGTGCTGTGCGGGAATGCAAATTAGTTACAGTTCAGCTGCCAAAGGTTACATGTTCTCCTTTTGTTGTTTAAGTATTATTTCATTTTCATATAGTTTTTATACATATACAAAAAATTAATCAGTCTAAGTACATTTTTTGTATGCCTTGCCGTGTGTGTGTGTTGTTGTTCTTTAAGGTCGTGTGTATAACTTCAACCCCCCTCCCGGAAGCAGTTGATTGAAGAAACTTGAACTTATTCCGTATATATGCAGCTATAATATATATAATCCTGTGTGTGTGTGGGTCTCACGTTCAGCAGCAAATCAACATTTTTTTTGGGTAAATCATTACAAGTACACATACAGTACACATACAATCCGCATCGCATAGGTAGGCCTCCTTCCTCCTCCCCTTCTCCCACTCGACTTGCACATATATCACGACCGATCTGCTTAATCATCTCTCATCTCCAGCTTATCCTGGCCCGGCCAGCTCTCCCTCTCACGCATACTTGCCGAAGGACCAGCGCTGCGTGGACAGGGCGGAGTTGCAGTGCTGGGCACTAACTCCCTGCTGCGCCTGATCTCGGGTGTCCAGGCACACGTTAATCTTGTGGTGCCGCACCAGGCCACCCTCGCGCATGATCCATCGCTGGTTCTCCGAGTCGTCGCAGGCCTTCAGCACCACCTGTGAGCCGCGGGCAAAGGTCACCAGGGTTAGGCAGAGGTCGTCGTGCTTGATCTCGCCGCGTTTCGAGAAGGCCCACTCCTGGTTGCCGCCAGTGTTGTGGCAAGGGAAGGTGCCTGAAGGGGGTTTTGGGGTTGAAAGGAAGGTAAGTAAAAAATTATATTTAACGAATCTTAAATGGTGTTAAGCTAAGTATTTTACTTTCATGGAAAAAGTATAAATTAAAAAATTCTTTCGACGACTTAGACTTAAATATTATAAGCCAGTTTTTCATTTGGAATTAATTTGTTGTGTCAAGAAAATGTACAATCTTACAAGGCCTTAGTAATATTTATGATTTTCCTGCTATTTTATTTACTTAAGCTTGATCCCATATCACATATACACTCACCCACGTTGCCGTCGATTAAGTGGCCCATTGTGTCCAAACACTCGGTGCTATCCTGTCGGAATTGGCCAACCTCCTGTGGATCGGGGGCCTGCAGGTCGGGATAGACATTCTCCAGATACCATTTGAAGGGCTTGCAATGCAATTTCTCCTTCAAAGCCAGACGGTCGTCAATGCTGAGAGAGGCAAAAAAAAGGGGAGAGAAAAGAGAAATGAAAACAATGTGAAATACACATAACTTGGCTAAAACTATTTGTGCACTACAGGAAATTCATGAAAATCCTTTTGATAAAATGAAAATTGAAAGCTACTTCTTCTTAGCTTAAATATTAAATAAATAATATTTATTTTCGCAGTACTCACTTGCCGAAGGGAATATTCTTGGCCAGCGGCACGGCGTTGTAGTAGTGTTGCTTGTACTCGTCCATCCAAACCTCCGCGGCACGTCGCGTATTCCGTGCGAAAACATTGCCACTTCCACCGGGGAAGGTGTACGGATGCCGCTTCCGGAAGACGTGACCCACGCGGCTGCATGGGATAATTTCCAGGCTGCCGCCGCACTGCCACACACGGAACGAGATCTCCAGATTCTCGCCGCCCCACACATCCATTTTCATGTCGTACTTGCCCAGCTTATTGAAGTACGCCTTGTCGATGACGAACAGGCCGCCGGCAATCATTGGCGTTCGGATGGCCGTCGTAGGGTCATTGTGGCGTACCGCCCGCTCCGAGGGACTCAGGTACTCCCACTTGAAGATCAGGTTCCAGTCAAAGCCACCGCGTAAGTCGGCCGAGGCGCCAATGTACTGGAAGTTATCCATGCTGATCACATCGATCACGGGGCAGACCACACGGGTGGGATCTTCGCGAACACGCTCGAGGAGCGGCTCCAGCCACTGCTCATTGCACTCCACATGGCTGTCGAGGAAGGTGAGGACACTGCTCACGGCGGCATCTGCACCACGCACACGTGACCTCACCAGGCCCTCCCTCTTGTCGTTGCGGATTATCCGGACCTTGTCGATTTTGGCCAACTCCAGACCATCCTCAGCTGGAAAATTAAAGGTTGAAGGTAAAAATAAATTAATAATGTGGATTTAACACTCAAAAATATATAATATTTACTTATAAAAACACGATAAATTATATTTAATGTTAATCTAAGTTTAATTAATCATATTTATACACTTACGATGATCACTGTAGTCATCTACCAGCACAATTTCGCGTATTAAATGCTCAGGACTGCGATTGAGCACACTCACAATGGTTCTCAACAGAGTGGACCTCGCCTCGTTGTGGAAGGTGATGATGACACTCGTCTCGGGCAGATCTTCGCGGTATTTCTTGGTCCGGCACCTGGTCAGAAGAAATATAAATTAAAATCCATAAAATAAAAAGTATAATTTAAACTTACATGGGATTCCTGGTGTCGGGTATCTCCCGGTTACTGGGCAGAGCATCGCTAGCCTCCTGATTAAAGCGATTCCTGATGTAGGGATCTTCGCCATTGCGCAGGGACCCTGCTCTTATATAGCCTGCCTCGTCGAAGTATTCGATTTCAGTGCCACCACCACGCCCACTAGGAGCCACGGGTAAACGACCTCCAGGTCCTCCTGTGCCGCCACTGAGACCCTGGAATTAAAAGAGAAAGACTTACCATTAACCCTCTTAACTTTTTCTAAATGCAATTTAATATTCAAATAAATTAAATGAATTTTAGAAATAAAAATAAATTTACTTGATGGGGAATTACTTTTTCTTTGCAATGATTCAAAAATAAATCATAATTAAAACATGCATTGCCCACGCCCAGTAACCGTAGCACTAATTAAAAGCCAACACTCCTGCGAACCAAAAATTAATTAACGCCAAAAGGTCATTACCTGAGATGTCTCTTCCAGGGCCACAATGCCATTTAGCTTCAGGCCATGTACTGCGTTGCGCTCAAAGTCCTTTACGGAGCCGATTAGGATGACATTGCCGCCGGGATCGTCGGCCCCGCTGCCAGCAGCTGCTCCTGCTGCTCCACCGCCGGCCGGCGCCCATTGGCGGGCCGTGGAGGCTGCTGCCGCTGAGGAGGAGTCGTCCTGATACTGCTGCATGGCGGTGGCCACCTCACGTAGCCGCAGCGCTCGATTTTCCACCTAAAAGGACACACAGGATGGGGGGTTAGACAAGTGCTTTAATTTATTTCTTTAATCTGCGCCACATTGGCGACGTTGACGCCCGTTCGGGGCAATAACTCAACTCAACTGGGAGCAATTGAAATGCACTGGAAAGTGTGCAAAAAAATATAAGAAACTTTGATGATTTTAACCTTAAATTAATAATAAATATGTATAATATTTTAGTTTGATATTTTTGGCTAAGAATTATTATTTTTAATCTATTAAAACTATAAAATAATGATTTTATAAAACATATCACATTTCTTTACAGTGTAAAACTAACAAGCAAAGGGTTGGGGCTTTCGTGCAGGTCCTGGCAAAGTTTCACCAAAGTTTCCAGCTCGCAACACACAACAGAACAGGACAAAACAGCACAGAAGCAAACCATTCCCCACAGTTTTCGTGTTTGCTCCAAGATTAATAATCTATAAATTGCAAATGTTGCCAGGGACCGGGAACCAGTGGCACAGACCACGACCACGACCACGACCCAGTTTGAACAAAGCCCCAGATTCCTGGCTGGAACTTTACTTGGCTAAAATAACATGGAAAGCCTTTTAGGGAAAAGGCCTACAAGCCCAACATTTAAATTGTATTTAAAGAATACACTTTTGATTACAGATGCCGCACAAATCATGTAACTTTTATAAACAATTCAAGACATTTTTAGAGTAAAATCTTCTTACGTTGTACATTTAATTGCCTAAGAACAAAAGCTTCTGAAAGCCTTAACATAATTAAGTTCCCTTCTTGGCTTAGTGGACTTTAACACAAAATCCCTTTAAGGTAAATCACAAAACCAAAGACTGGCGACTTTCGATAACCAACAATGTAAATGACAATATGTCTGTCTGGTTCTATATAAAAGGCAGACAAAACAAGGACAACAATGCCCCCGGAGCAGACACCAAAATAACCTTGAAACCTGCCTTAGAATTCTCAAACCAATACAAAATAAGGGAGAGATTTCTAAAGAGAGAGGGAGAGAGGTTTAAATAAATAATTTAAGCACGAAATGAGCAGAGTGCACAAAATATTTTAAATGGCAAAACCCCGTCGGTTCAGATCTTGCATTTCAAATGAATCTATAAGTAGAGAGGGTGGAGTAACCGTGTTAAAAATGCGTTTCAAATCGTTGCTAAAAGGCAACATGTTTCAAGTAAAAAACGAAACTCAAACCGAAGGGGACGGGGAATGGGAAAGTCTCACAAAAGCAGGCAACAACAAAGAGAAACGGACTCAAAGAGCGAGAAAAAAACGCTCCACTTAAAATTAAAATCACGCATACGCAGCGTACGCCGACGACGACGACGACGCAAAGTGCCAAAGTCAGCAAAAGAAATCGCTTTCAATACGCTTGCCACACATAAATCAGCGTTAGAAGAGCTGCCGATAAAGGAGCTCCCTAACAAAACTCTTGACAAATAGATTCAACGCAAAAGGGCAATTAATAATCGTGCCAGAGTCCTCAGAACCTGGGAATTGGGTCACTGTTTGGCCGAGTGAAATGATTCATTTGTCAATTTAGTTGGGGTCAGTTAGTCGTATAAAGGAGCCCTCGAACGGGCGGGCTTTCTCCACTTCAACAGATGTTGCCTGCCTTTTTTTTTGGTCCATCGATAGCATAGGACTTGGTTGGGGAACTTGAAAAGGCTTTCGAGACATTTGTTGAAAGCCTTTTCAAGTTCTTAAGGGAAATAAATTGAGCTTGCTTGGGTTAGTTTTCATTTAAGAGGTTCTTTATTAAGATTTAGGGGAAAGAAAATAGTGTTGTAAGTGTTTTCTAAATTTATATTAATAATTACCAGAATTTCACTTGAAAAAGTAATTAAATTTCTTGGCTACAGTCCAAAATTCAAGGTATTTGCTATTTTAGGCTTGTCACAGAGCTCACCTGGGCCACTCAAGGACATTTGAATTCCTGGAATTAATCATCAGTATTAGGTTTCAATTTACCCAATTCCTGGCAACTTTGGTTCAATTTCGATTGCTATTTGGGAGAAAACAGTTTCAGTTTCACCCCTGACAAACACCTTGAGGCTGCCAGGAGGGTCTCCAGAATCAAACTCAAGCGATTTGAGCTGAATTGTGTCCATAACTGGCTCATAAACCAATCAGATTACGTAAACACAATGGAGGAAGGGTGACTGAGGGGGCCAAGAAGTAAGCCTTTAAGCGCCACGCCATCGGAAATGCATTGTGTGCCACAGGAGTTCGCCTCACACACATGTGGAAGAGAATCTTAATTAGTTGCATTGTTCGAAGTGGAAATTGTGGTCACCAATTGGCCAATTGAAGTGCCTGAGCATATGCAAGAAGGAGGCCTAATGGCGATTGCCCACCCACTTAGTCTCACTCATAAATCAGCATCAATTTTCGGCTCCTTCAGAGAGAGAGAGAACTTATTTTTATCACAAGCTATGCAAACTTTCCTCTCCATTTGCAAATTTATTTGTCCTCTGGGGCTCTGCAACTCCCATTGCAAAGCAAATCTATATATAGACTGCCTCTGGAGAGTAATGGTTGAAAAATGATGTGTCTGACGTCAAGAGAAAGATGATACTTGGTATATATTTTATTTTATTTTTTGCGCCCACTCAAAAAGGTCAAAATCAAGACTTCATATCGAGCTCATCAAATTCTAGTTTGCTGCAGATTGTCATTAGCTATGAGCAAAAAACTATCATCGACTCTGATGGTGAGGACAAGTTTTGCGTCAAGTTTAACCAGAGCAACAAGTTGCCATTTATGTTTTCTGTTCGCAAGTTTGTCGTCTCTATTTTTTTGATCAACTTGGGTTTATTGCTCGAGTTCAATGTTTGCAGCCAAATAGAGATGAAAATGGCCAAGAAAAACAATGTGTTTTGTATTTGAGTTCATAGCCATTTGATGGCACTGATTGTTTTTTATTTGGGGTCACAGAGAAAATATGAAAATAACCAAAGAAGCTTTTATGGCGAAGCTGGTGTCTGTGGCTGTCAGTATAATGATTTGTTAGCTTGGCTATTTAATGAACTGCAGAGATCTACCCAATTAAACAATAATAAATATAGATTTGTATATTTATTTTGTGAGAGAATGGAGTTTTGAGAAGAGTAACCAGGGTTTTTTAACTCAACCAGCTGTGATTTTGTCGCCTCACAGCCTCGAATGTTTACTCGCCTAATACATCAAGCTGTAGGCAATCTAATACAAAATATTTCCAAAATTGCTAAGCCTTTGTGTGGCTCTTTTCACTTTACAATGGCCAACAATTTTTTCGCTCAGCAAGTCCAGGACTTGCAGCAGCAGGTGGAGCTGCCACAGGATCCTCCGGTCACCGATGCGGACTACAAGTCGGATTTCTCAACTAGTTCGGTTATCAATGACATCATTGCCCAATCCCTGGCCTCCCAGGTGACTCCTGAGCCGGTTAAGCAGCGGATCTCCTTTCAAACTCTGGCCCGCTTGGTTTTGCAGCTGAACAGGGCTCACAAGAAGGTAGCACAGCCAGTGCCTGAGGATGGTGACCTGGAGTACTGGCGCAACATGGCCAAATCCCGTGGGGAGATGAGCTCCCGCTACTATCAGATCATCGAGGTGCAGCGCAAGCGGATCCACACCCTGGAGCATGATTTGCGCACCCTCATCGGTCTGGCTCGCGAGACCCGTGAGATGCTGGCCGAGATTGCAATGGAGAAGCATGCCAGCCAGGATCGCGGTGATGGGGAGTATCCTCATTAAGAGTTGATGATTTCATTTTACATTATTTTCATTGGGCATTTTACAATCACAAACTATACTCAGCAAATGTTAACAAACATTTTCGAATATAATCTCAGTTTGCATTGTACAATAAACTCTGCTTTTATGGCCACTTTCACCAAGGAAAACCTGGCTAATGAATGTATTTTCCTAATTGAGAATTTCCATTTTCTAATTAGTGACAATTTTCATGTTTCCCTGGTTCCTTTTTGGTGCTGTTCTCCCTTTTTACGATTTTAATTTGCTTTTATTTGCTGACCATGGTGTACCTGGAGTGTGTGTGTGGTGTGTGTGTGTTTGTGTGTGTCTCCCCTAATTCACTCAACCTTAACCATTATTTGGTTTTATTTTTTCTGTCTGTTTGTTTAGCCTAGAGAGTGGAGCAGAGATTTCTTTAATCTCGGTTGGTGCTTCGTGTTTTGTTTTTTTGTTTTTTTCTGAGTCTCGGAACGTGTGCAGTCTTCCAGCTGAATGATTTTCACATCGAAAGAGCCCCGTAGAGCTGGGAAAAGCTCCTCCTAACTGCATAATTTAGTAATTGGAACGTATCAAATTTAGTTTTCACCCATACAAGACAATGCGAGAAAAGGCAGAGGAAAAAACGAATGAACAAATGTCTGAAGCTTGTTATCATTTATTGCAATCTCTGGCTCAGGTAGGCCACTCCCTGCCTCTAAAAGTACTAAGAAAACCCAGCCAAGAACAACAAAATTCAATTAAAAGTCTACGCACGCAATTCGAAACCAAAAAATATTGACAAAAATACTCGTGTGTCTCTTGTCTGCAGCCAGAGGAAAAACAAGAAAAACCCAAAACAGTCGACCATTGAACTCGAACTTTGATCAAAAATTGTTTACGCCACATGACATGGGCCCAAAAAAAATCTTGTTATTCCAGCCTGTCCAGACGCTTTTTTCGGTAAAAGTTTTAACCAAAAAGGGTCTCATATTTCATCAGAATAATCAAAAAGTTTTCGCTTTTCCTTTTGAATATCAATTATATAGTTGGATATACTTTCCAGTTGATCGAAAGGCATGTTGAAAAGGGTTCTGTCCCTAGTATATTTATGGAAACTAATTCTGTTTGTAAACGGTGGCTGCTACAAAATAAAAAAAACCATAAAAAATGTTAAACAATGCCTGAAGTTTCACTTAACCATTTCCTTTTATTTTTTTATGATTACTAACTGCTTAGTGGCCACTTCCCCTTGCAGTTTTATGATTGATTACAACACACAATTTCTCTGACCATCAAAAAATATATAACTCTTGGCCTAGGAAGGAAGGAAGATTTTTATCAAACATTGATGACATTTTTGTTTGTTTTTGTTTTTTTTTTTTTGTCAATTTGTGGGCCAACATTAAAGCACATTTTAATGCCAACAAGAAAACGGAGTCACAGCCAAAACTGATGATGAGTCGATGGCCAAAGCAAAGTAGAGAATCATGTAAAGTGTTCGGCGAACCATGAAAGCGGCTCTCGCATCTCCTCTCCCAAAACAAACAGAAACCATAATTATCTGTTATGTTTGGCCAACACCAGCGATGGATTGACCCAACAAGTTAATGGCCAAAACTCACATGTGATGTGCTTAAAGCCTTCCACTCCCCCAAAAGCTGCTGCTGCCGCTGATGGATGATTGTGTGGCAGCACCAGCAACAGCACCAGCAACAGCAGCAGCGGCAGCAACTGCGTTATGCAACCCTCGGCTGTGGCATGGAAATTGTGTGCCACTGCGGCCGCATCAACGGCAGCAACAATTGCAAATTGTTTTGGTAGCAAAATTTGTGTGGCATCTTCGTTGTTGGTTCCCCTTTTTATACCATATACTCGAAGTGTTCGGGGGTATATTGTTTTTAGGGAAATTTGAGGGAGATTGAAGCACGAAGAAGGGAGAAATGAAGGTGTTATAATGGAAAATAATTATTAATAATAATCAGATATGGTTTGACTAGATTTATATGAAGAATTTTAAAGAAAACATGAATTGAAATAGGCTTTTATATCAGTTATCATTTTGAAATATACATTTCTAATGGAAAAAAAGAGCAATTTTTATTAGTAATAATTGGTAGATTACCTTTAGTGGAATATTATTTTTGAGTAGATTTAAATGAAGAATTTTAATAGAAAACATATATTAAAATATGTCTTAACGAAAAACTTAACAGAAAGAGCATCGGTTCACTGCTGCAGGAACTGCTATAACTTCCCAGCATATTTTCAATTATTTAGAGCCTTAAAAAAATATAAATAAATTTTTTTATTGTAACAAATGGATATCTGAAAGTCGTGTCCCTGTAATTCCTCCATCCTTCTCTTTTATTTTCGTCCAACAAAATTATGGGTAGCAATGACAGGGGCTTCCTTAAGACGGCAGCTGCAGTTGCAGTAAACAAGTTTTTTTTTTATTTGTTGTCTTGCAAAACTCTATTAAATATATATATATATATATATATATATATATATATAGTTATTTGACTTTAGCTTGCGGCCTGATCTTCCTTTCTATTTTTGTTAAGGTCATACCATAAATCAGTCATCAAAAAACGAGCCTGAAGCCTAATAGGTGTTGCAAATTTTGGAATAGATCATAGGTGGTATTAAGGTGGCTTATTTGGAAGGGAATACAAGTTAATGGCTTCTGTTTTTTGATAATAAACCTAGTTTTGGAGACTTCAGTAAAATTACAAAACATATCTTTGGTGATCGAATACTTAAAAACTTAAAACTTTGCAGTAAGACTTCCCCAAAAGTTCATGTGCGAGAGGAGTGACTTTTTCGATTATCCCACAACACATTTTGAAAGTGTTGAGTATTTTCCAATTAAAATTAAAGCTGCTGGCTGTGTCAAGGAAATTTAGCTTATGGCTTTGCCAGAGGAGGAGGCCCCCACTTGCCATCACTTGCTAGGGGGACCACAAACATTTGGCAGTTAGCAGTTGGTGGCTGGGCAGATGAAGCTGCAATAAATTGCAAGTTGCAGCCGGCAGAGCGGCAGCTGTTGCATGTTTGAGGTCTCGGCGAGTGACTGTGTATGTGTGTGAGTGTGTGTGGGGATGTTGCTTGCCCAAAATTGCCACTGAGAGTGACTTTGCCTAAGTGCCTACGACTTGTACAACACCCAGCCCCTGAACCACCAGCCACCACCAGCCTCAAACCGCCTCAATAAAGCCGACAAGACACGGCTGCTGTTCCCTGGGCTGCGACAAGAGATCTCTTCATAAAATATATTGAAGTGCTTTGCATAAATTTGGGTCTGTGACTCAGGCCCCAGACAATGGCTTATTGCATGTCTCTGGTCTCTGATCCCTGGCTTGGTTACTCTTTTGGGGGCGTAAAGAATCGAGCCTAGCCTTTGACTTTCCGAAGAAAGAAGAAAATCAATTAAGGCCAACGGGGGAAATTAGCCTGAGAAATTCACGCCTGCCAGCTATTAACTCACTTCGTAATCAACTGGTGGCCACTGGATGTGGGTCATCCATTAAAGCGGACTTGAACCGAACTCATATATAGATAGACTCATATGGATAGAAGGCAACTATAACAAATTGTGGGCTCTGATATGGTTCTCTGGCATTTGTATTGTATTTTCCATTATGTCAGTCTGTCTCTATTTGTCTCCGTTTGATTGTCTTCGGTTGTATTTTCTATTTGGTCTGGCAGTGAATATATTGTATATATGTGAGTGACTGACTCATGGGCATGCAGAGTTTTCAATGATTAAGCACAAATGGGAGTCCGGCAGCAGCTGGGAACGCCCTCGGAAAAAATAAGGAATATGACAAAGACATGGAAAATCAGTGGTTTGTATAGTAAAAATAAATATAATAAAGAAAAGTTGGACTAAACATTGGGATTCAAGTTTATAGTAATTGAAATGGTATTATTTAAGGGAACAGCCATTTAATAAATCAATTAAAATCATGGAAAACATAATTGATATGTTAGAAAATATATTTACATATAAGTTTATATATTTCTTGTAGAGTATATATATTTTTCTCACACATTTCATATATATTCCTTGCAGAGTTTGTATCTTTTTCATAGCTATATGCTCACTGTTAGTCCAACTAGACCGGCACATGTCATCAGTCAGGCTAGGGTGAACTCACTCATGGTCTGCCATCGGATATACAATCGCATGCAAAGAGATACATTCGAGACAGTTCAACAATCAGTTGATGGATGCACTGTTTGCCGAGTGTCTGTCGGCTGGGGGGGAGGGTGGACAAATTGCCAGAAGCTGGCGACAGAAAAAATAGAAAAAAAAAAAACAAAAAGGAAAAACCATGCTAAACTAGAAACCAACAAACAAACAAATGAGGAGTCATATTAATGCGCACAAAATTTTTATCTCACTTCTGGTTGCAGAGCAACTTTTGTTGCCATTTCAATTGGAAATGGAAAATGGTTTGCTTTTGGGTGAGCAGTACAAACACACACATTTTAAGTGACCCCGACCCATTATCATTATCATCATACACATTGGGTGTGGTCAGTGTGTGTTGTGTATGTGGTCTTTGCTTATATAGTAAGCTTTGCCAATTGCTGTTCAACCATGTTTTAATTAGAACATTTCCCAATATTTAACCGCATTTCAATAAATGAGCCAGCCAATCGCGATAATCAAAACGGATTAAATATTTAATGTTTGACGCATTGCGGTCCTAATTCCAAAGAGACTTATTTGCCCAACCATGGGATTTGTTTCATTATGTTAGGGATTTGTGGTGGGTTTTAATGAAGCGCCAATAGCTCTTGATTAAATATTAAATTTAATAAGGTAATTTGTTTAGCAGAAGTTGAAAAGTAAAGCTAATATCCATGACATTTATATAATATGTTTATCTAAGCTGGTTTATATTTTTTATAAAGTTAATTTCTTATGTAAATATATATGCACAATCAGGCTTTCCTCTTGATCAATCCTCAACCAAACCCACAAAAAAAATCAAACAAAAAAACATAGTAAGCTACAACTGTTGGCCATAATAAAAAAAAAGGAGAAGTTAGCCTGAAAAAACCGACTACAAAACGGAGGTGAATGCCACTGCTTAAGTGGCTGAAAAATGTCCGAATATCGCCTGGAAAAATGCCTCTCCAGCACAGCCACAGTTTTTGGTATTCACTTAGTGGCGAGGAAATAAAATATAAATAAAAGTGAAAAATACAAAAAACGAACGGAATACGGAACGGTTGCTCCCCGACAATTGGAGACAGTATTCCATGCATTTGAATTGTCGTCGTCGTCGGTTGGACTTTCTCGACTTGTTCAATTGTCTGCGCCGCTATTATCGCCGTTGTTACCAGAGAGCCGAGTGTACTTTCACTTGCCTGGGCTTAAAATTTATATTTAAATGATCATCTTTGAGTTGACATTTAAATGTATTTTGATCATGAGTCACGAGAGAAGGTCTCCGCGGCATCGAAATGTCAACGGGGTCTTTAAATTGGCTTTCAATGAGCCGCGCGAAAGCGGAGTAATAAACTTTGAAGGCAAATTAAAGTAACCAGTTGAAAAGGGATTGAAGTTTTTTAGGTAAAATATAACATATAATATTTTAAAATATAAAACCTGTCTAAATTTATAATTAATAGACCCTTAAACAATGAATTTGGTTGGTATTCATATAAAAAATGCATTTAAACATTGAGAAATTACTGCTATGATGCATTATACTCTTTTATGCATATTAAAAATATCTTTTATATAATTAATTATAATTTTTTGTTAGCTGCATTAAAAACTAGAGCATTTCAAGGTCATGAAATAATTTATAACAATTAAATGGGTCAATTACTGACCCACATTAAAACCTCATCCGTCTCTGCCATCATTCCCACGCCCCAGGCAGATGGATCGCTGCTTCTCAGCTTTTGGCATCTGCCCATCATTAAATAATAATTATTTAATACCCCAAAAAGCCATACAATTTTTGCGGTGGCCCCCCACTTTTGTTTTTGTTTGACCGTGTGTGTGTGTGTGTGTGTGTTGTTTTTGTTTGTTTGTGTAATCGCCAGCAAGTAGCACTTAACCGAAGTGTTGTTATTTCTGCCTTTGTTTTCCTTTTCGCCGGCTCGTGGGCGCCACTGGACTCCCATCGTCATGTGAGTGCTTAACTGGTTGTTACGATGTTGGATGTTGCGGATTTTGCAGGTCTCCAGAGCTGCAGGCCTTCCCTCCTCCACCCTCTCTCACTCCCTATCCTTCCCTTGTCATAATGAACTTGAACTTTATGACGCAAAACACGTTAAGTTGACGTATCCGAGTGACGGAGTGTTGGGCAAACAAGCTGTCTCCCTGCATTTGTATCTTGTAGCGTTTTATGTTTATTTTTGGGTAACATCATTTTTGAGACGAGCCTCGGTTAAGTGGTGTTGGGTCATAAGGGTACATCTTGGTATTTGTTTGTGTACTTTTTTTTGTGTGTTACTTGGTCAAGTGGTTAAAGGTTAAACATTAGGGTGGCATTAGTACAGGTTAATAGGTTTTGGGACCTTGCTCTTATGGGTTTCATGGGGCTCGTTAGACTTTTAATTAATTTTAATGGGTTTTAAGTTTCAGTTTCCAAAATGATTCTTTCAAAATGTAATTAAAAATATTATTTGCGTGAAAGTGACTTTAATTTGCTTTTATTTTGCAGGTAGATTCATTCACTTAATTTCATTCGAAAAACTTTATATAGAAGCGAAATTGAAACCAAATATAATCACTAAAGAAACCGGTCCTTTTTTTTTGGCTGGCATTTAAAGAACAGCCTTAAAGTTCATTGAGAGCCAGCAGCTTTCAGTAACAGCTCTCCTTTGTCCGCCTTCGACAAAGAAAATGACTTCCCTGGCCGCATTTATCATTGTTATGCCATTTGTGGGTCTCTGCCACTGGTCGCAATAGGAAGCAGTCCAAACAAGTTGTAAAATAACAATAAAAATCAGCAATCGAAATTGAAAGTGGGCCCAGAGGCAACTACCAAAAAATATGGTCGATGGCGATGGCGATGGCCGCGTGACCGGTTTAAACACGAAATGTGCCTGAGCTTTAAGCGAGAAAATCATAGTTTTACTGGAGAAAAATGCCTTAAAATATATTTAATATATTAAAAATTAGAGAAAGAAATCCATAAACCTCGTTTTAGCTCCTTAGACCCCAAAACCCAGATACTGCGATTACAATACCTAATTATTAACAAATATATCGCATTACCTTTGGGTCTGTAATCCGAAATACAATATTTTTGGCTTCCAAATTTATTTGCCGTGCAGACGCACACCATCCGATCAGCGAATGAGGTGGAGAAGACCATAAAAGGGTAAAATTGCTTAGCGAAACCAGACGACCTTGTCTCGATGCGTTAAGTTACGGTTACGGTTAACGTTGCGTAATGGAAGAGAGCAAGAAAAAGGCAGCAGAAGCGGCCGAGGAAGCAAAAGCAAAAGCAGACGCAGCGGCCAAGGAAGCAAAAGCAAACGCAGACGCAGCCGCCAAAGAGGCCAAGAAGAAGGCAGCCGCGGCCGGCGAAGAGGCCAAGAAGAAGGCTGCCTAGTAGCCGAAGAGGCCAAAAAGAAGGCAGAGGCAGCTGCAGCAACTGTTAAAGCCAATACAAAATTCAGTTAAAAGGAAAAGTCTCCTCTTGCGGTAGGTTCCTTGCAGTGGCAACAGCTGACCAGGAAAACCCAGCAAAAGCAGCTGCAGAAAAATCAACAGCAAAAGCATTTGCCATTAAGGAAAAGCTATCGATAGCGGACATTTTTCAGCTGCGATTGCTGTTAAGGAAAACAGCATCGGCAGAAACAGCAATAACTGCCAACGAAACAGCAACAGCAGCAGCTGAATTTACCAGAGAAAAGGCAACCAAAGAAAATTCAGCTGTAAAGAGAAAAGCATTTTCCAGGGATAAGACAGCAAAAGCAGTTATTGAAGCTAGGGTTAAGATGGCAACAGCAGAAACCGAAAGTCTGACAACATCCGAAGACATAAAGAAACCGAAATATAGAATATTTTACATAAATTAACAATAGAAGCCGCAATAAATATTGAAGCCATGATAGCCAGAGCCACATTGGACAGCAAACACAAGAGCAACATGAGCAACATCCCCCGAAGCCACAACAGTGAGCAGCAGAGGCAGCAGCAGATGGTCAGCTGAAAGAGAGGCAAACCTGGAGGGCACATAACCAGTTTTGGTTTAGGCCCATTCAAAAAATTATATATCCATAGCCGGTTAAGCGAGAAGTTTGTCATTTACGCTCTGACTCTGACCTCCAATCCCTACCTCTTCCCCTTGCCCCTTAATACCACCCGTGATCCCTCAACCGCAAATTAGTTAAACAAAATCAAAAGTCTGGCCTGCGCCTGCAGATAGGCATCGTCGTTCGTTAATTATTCATAGTAAATCAAAGCGCTCGTCAAATGCCAAAGAAGCAACTGAACTTTGTAAATACAACTTGGGCGAGTTTCTGCTTTTTTTTTTCTACTTTTGGCCAGTTGTCATTGAAACTCGAAAAAGTCAACTCTGAATGTTTGATAAAATGCTAATTTGTGTGCCGTCATTAAATATAGATGGAGATGGGAGACTGTATTCCTATGGACTTCTGAGTGACCTGGGACATTCTAAATAAAAGCATACATAAAAACTACACTGCAATTAAGAGCATAAGCAGACTGGGATTAATTGGAACAGTTCGTTCTTGGAACTCCTCTTCAAGCGAAGTCAACATTTTCAAATTAAATTTCTGAATCTTCTTTTATCGTTCTGCTTTCGTCATCTCCTCTATAAAAACCAGTTCGATATGCCATCTATTGAGCTTAATTGAAATTAATTTCCAGCCACCAAAAATGTTAATTTCAAGCGCTTTCAAGAGCAAATTAAATACTTTTTTTTTTAGCTCAATCTTTGGCATTCTTTTGAAGTGAGTTTTTGTGGATTGTCAACCAGAGCGTAACTTGCTCTGTCACGCAAATGGTAAGTTGTGCTTTTTGCTTTGCAGCCAAACAGATTTATTTATTTATTATATATACATCAACTGCTCGCTTTTTTATGGTCCAATCTGTGATATATGCAGCGCTATAAATCGAATTCATGAGGCGTTAAGGTCTTTGAAAGTATTATAGTTTGAACTTGAAATATTTATAACACCATCGGACTCTTTTTTTTCTCTACTCTTTTTTTATTATTTTTTTCGGCAAGGCCATAAAAGTTAAATGGTCGTCGTTATAATAGATTTTTCGCGAGCATTGCATGTGGGGAAAATCGAAAAGAAAAACTTGTGGAAAAAGTTTCTGGCCGTATTTGCATTTATGATGGCATCATTTGCATATGACCAACGGATGCTGGAGCATCTTCGAGTGTCAAGCAGATGGAAATTATGGCACTGTGCAGTGTTCATCTGTGGTGTCTGGAGTGGGATTTAAAATTCTCTTGGGAAACCAACTATTACTCTGCGAAAAAGGCTGAAATGTATTCTTAAGTAAATACTTGTAGTCTTATAAATATCTTCCACATTTACTCTTAACTTTCTGTGTAGCTCTCAATATAAATCCGTTAAATAAGCGACTAAATCCATGCGTGACCTCCGATGCGAGTGGAAAACTTTAGTCGCAAAAGAGAAAGTTCAATTTCAAACTGTATATATGTATATATATATTGAGAAGCTACGGGAACTCCAAATGGTTAACCAAAGTAATTAAGGCTCAAAGCGAAAGAAGAAAAGGCGCTAACTAATCAATCGGTTATGTAACCAACGCCCCGCTGCTAACAATTAAATTAAATTAAATGTGTGATTGACTTGTATGCAAGTTTTTTGTTATATGTATTTTTTGTTTTTCTATTTTTGTTGCTTTCAAACCCCATTTCGACGCTCTCGTTTCGATTATGACGAATCAAGTCCGACATGAGATGGCAGAAAAACTTGGATATGGTTTTATGAATGAAATGTCATTGAATGGCCAGAGACCAAAATGGAGAAAAACCGGGGTGGATTGAGCAGTAAATGGTAGGAAACAACTGAAAGGGAGTTGAAGAGATAAACATTATGATGATATCTTAATTTTATTATCAAATATGGCCCAGAAAATACCCCTGCTGAATTGGCTCTTAAATAAAGATTTCCACAAATAACTAGGCTTCTTATCACAACGCTGAAAAATACCCAATACACTTGACTCTGACTCTAATCTATTTTAGAATCAAAGTACTTGAAAATATTGTGCCAAACAAAGAATTCTTCATTAAACCAACGTAAAGCTATCTCGTCATGTTCATAAATATTTGATAATGATAATGCCCAACTTTAGTCACTCTTTTGCAGATCCCCAAACAAGCTTAATCTTATCCACAAAGTTTGCAGCTTTAATTTAGCTTGTCCCTGGGAATAAGTAAATAATTAAACGTGCGCTCCAGACCAGAGGACAGCTTATCAAAAGTGGGCAAAAATGGCAAAAATGACTGAAAATCCAATGGTCCAGAGTGCAATGCTGTGTGAGTGGACTGTGGCAGCATTTCCTGCATTTCGCAGCGCAAAAAAGCCAAATAAATCAAGTTTACATGAAAAATTATTTCGGTTCGGTGTGCTGGTGGTAGTGTAGTGGTGGTGGTGGTGGTGCTGGTGGCGCAAAGAAGATGATTGCTGTGGGGAATCCGGAAGGAAGGGGCAATGTCCACAAGTGGCTGAAAAACTCCACTCCTGACCACCGCGATGATGATGATGATGACGTCGACGCGAGGAGCCTGTAGAGTTCGCTGTGTGTATTTACACTCACCGACATTTACGCACATACACCACAGCAGGCATCTCCATAATCGGCTTCATTTGTGCAGATTTACGTTTTTCGTTTTTAAAAATCGTCTCTGCTTTGTTGCTGCCTCTTCGTAATTATTATTTTCCTCAATTTAAAAATCATTGCAAAAGATCAAAAGTGTAATTAACAGAGAGCATTATGGCATTGTTTTTTTTTCACACTTATTAATAGTGGGGGTGCCTGCCATATGAATGCCAGGGCTTTTTAATAGATTAAATATTTCAGGGAGTTTTAAAATAGCGTTCAGACTAGGGATGGCTGCGAATATCGATATTTTTATACTGTATCGATATTTGTCGCAAAGGCCGATATATAAAACGATATTTTATTCTGTTTTGTATATCGAACTATGCTAAAGAGCAGTCTGTTTTGAAGATTTCTTCGATATTACAAGAATATCGATATTTTAAGTTTAAAACGATATTTTTCGATAAATCATACTTTACATTTCCGATATGAAATTGAGCGTGATATTTTTTCGATATTTTGTATCGCACTTCTATTAAAAAGAGATATGTACTGTATGTATGTAGTACATATTATGTACAGCCCAAGTTCAGCTTAATTTAAGTTCATTAATCAATTTGTAAATACTGAAGATTATAATAAGTAAGAATATTATAAAGGGTATTTAAATTGTAACTACATTTACAAGTATTTACATTTCTGCGTGGGCGCATATTCGCAAAAGCTTTTAATATAATTTACACTTTGTGATGTTTCATTTAAATTTTTTGGTTGGCTTAAAAAAAACAGTATTCCAGTTCAGTTGTTTCTGTTGTTTTGTTTCAATTTTTGTTTCTTTTATCGTGAAATATTCCGCAGATAACAGAAGCGCCATGAATGGGCAATAAATTAAAAGGGTTTTTTGTTAAACACTCTTGAAAACATTTAAAAAAAAGAAGTGCTGCATGCTATGTTTTTACGAAAAAAAATGTATTTTTTCCAGTCACTTTGTAGTTGCTTCTTGTTGTATTTATTTTATTGAGTATGTAATTTCTGTCCTTTCCGCACGCTAGCAAAATAAAATACAAGGAAAATATATTTGAAATTGCTGAAATAAATTGACATTTCGCCGCATGTATGTGGGTGTGTGAGTGAAGAGACTTCTTCCCTTTCGTGCTGAGGTATATTTGTATTTCTTTTTCTACAGAAAAAACAAATGAAATTTGCTGTTATTCTGTTGTGGGTTGGATAAATAAGTAAGCAAAACAAGTCAAATTCAATTGAAGTACACGTGTGCTACTGACAAATACAATTTAAAGCCACAGAATAAGGTAAGCTGGCTGGTAAGTATATAACTTGGATAAAATTCGAAGAAATAGGTGGCATAGACAGAAAGTGGTACAAGTGAAGCAGGTTACTAATTATTTGTATAATAAGTACCATGATACCCAAAAGTGGGGCACACATTTTGATAAGAGGGACAACCTCTAGTAGCTGACCTCTTCACCACCCGTAAACTGTCTAATAAATAACCAAAAAAAAGAGTGCTTACCATAAGCATATGGGTTGGCACATGACTGGCAACTGACAAGCCAAAAAAAAAAAGCCAGAAAAACTTAATTAAAACTTGTAAAGTAAGCGACAAAAATATACTTGGGGCAGATGAGAGATGGTGGTGGCACCTGGCTATACGTGAGGCTAATTATGTGTAGAGTGTACAGGTGAGAGGGTGTGAAAGAGGAAAAGAGAAAACAATGGAGTATCAAAGACGGTAGCAAATCCAATAATTACTATGCAGGGCGGCATACGCAACACGGACCTCTCATCGCAGTTCGTTCGTTCGTTAAAAAAGATGATAATGATGACTCAAGCGGAAGAGGAAGAAATGGTGGCAAAGGGTGGATCCAATTTTAAGTTTGAGTTTTAGTTTAGTTTTTCTTTTATTTTTTTCGCCAGGTATTGCATGATCTGAAAGGTAAGCTGAAAAACGGCTCACCATTAGCTCCCATGTCGCAGAGACAAAGAAACAACAATAAAAAAAAGAAAGAACACCTGGGCAAAAGGAAAATGAAAGTGAAGACGCCGTATAGTCGAAGGCAGGTGAGAATAAATGAGCTTCATAAGTACTTTTTTTTGTTTTGGCCATGTACATAGACGCTCCTAGCTGAGTTATTACCACCCGATACAATCTCTTAACTTAACTTCCCCTGGAACACACTTACCTTCTCCGTGCTGGACTGGAAGTAGTAGACCATCACAAACATCCAGATGATGCTCACGAACACGATCAGTTTGATGTTGCGGCGCATTTTGGACTGCTTTAATATATATATATTTAACTCCTAATTGGGTTGAGGACGTATTCACGTATTCACTGCGATATTTAATTATTTACTTTTTGCTGTTGTTGTTTTGGCAAATGAATTATGCGATTTTTCACTAAAGAGAGACAGAGAGACAGAGGAAACATGAGGGGATGAGTGTAACAATTATATATAATTTTCGTATCTGTTTCAATTGTATTTCATTCTATGTATCTTTTTTTTTCGTTTGCACTGTTTTCAATCATTTCCATCTTCACTTCATTCATTTGCCTTAATTGTGTTTGCGTTTCAATTGTTTAACTCTTTGCGGAATATTCAATTCAATTCGATTTAATTAGGCCTCTTCATGACTACCAACCGATTATCTGAGGCTTTAAATGGTTTTTGCCGCTTAATTTTCTCTCACTCTGGCACATATAATTTGCCCACGGGGAATTTTTGCCAAATGCGATGTTTATTTAAAGTTATTGAGTGTATTTTCTGTATTTAATTGTTCGGGGGGGACAGATAAAAAGCTGCGGGAAATTATTGTCATTAAAGAAGCGATTAATTTAATTGTATTAAATGTCAAAATCAACATTATTTCAGTCAGAGATAAAGAAGTAAGTTTAGCAAACGAGAAAAAATGGATTAAAAAGGTGCAACTTTATTACAAAATTTTAAAAATAGTTAAGTAATATATTTTTTAAAGTTAACACTTCTTAAGCATTGCTTTTATTCTTCTTTAATTTAAGATTCTAAACATTGTTTATTTCCCGAATTTATCTAATCTAAAAGAGAGCCTTATCATCCGATAAACAACTCTAGAACCCGATAAGACCCACGACACATAAACAAAGTGAATCTATTTACGAACGTTAAACGATTCTCAGACCATTCACTGAATTACATCACACGCACTTAATGGATGCTAATTAAACGCTCACAAATCCGAAATTGGTAACGTTTCATTTGGTTTATTTTCGGGAATGTCTCTGGGAAAAGGGAAAGTAAGCAGCAGCTGTTTTGGCCAGCGTAATTTAACGGCTTTTCGATTGAAGATGGCTCAAGCGGCAAGCAGCAAGCAGCCCGCAATAGGCATTACGCATACGCAGCGTGGCCTGGCGATTGATAAGATAAGACTGGCAGCTTTCTTATTCCAACAATTGTAATGTTTTTGGCATATAAATC
Source organism: Drosophila baimaii (assembly GCA_018874675.1). NCBI lineage: Eukaryota > Metazoa > Arthropoda > Insecta > Diptera > Drosophilidae > Drosophila > Drosophila baimaii. The sequence goes on from JAEIIU010049833.1 coordinate 21,888, forward strand.
AAGCACAAGCGGGAAATTATCACAGTTTACTGGCCATTCCGACACAGCCATTCACTTGTTCTCATTAGATGGCCGCCGTTTTACCGTTTTGTCGATTATAACGATTGTGTTGTTGCTAACACGAATCTCGAATTGCAATCGCTGCCCGTGGCAGCCGCGCTTTGCCACCAAAAAAGCCGTCGACTGTTCTTTTTCGGCTGCCTCGCAATGGTTGAATTATATATATATATATACAATCGGTATATAATCGGAAGAATAGACACGAAACAGACGGCGTCGCAGAGACAAATGGCCAAAAAGCGCAGCGGTAGCGTGTATTTTATGCTGCCAGTCCAATTGGAACCAGACCGCCTGGGTGTGAGCGTATAAGAGTTGCGTTCGAGGCGGCGCGGTTCGGACACAACATGTTCGATGGCGCCCCGACTTGATTGAATTATTAGTTTTGTTTTTGTTTTGTTAGCAGAGGAAGAAGGGTTATATCCAAAGTTGGACAGTTTTCTGCTCACTATATAATAGATAAAGTTGATCGAGAACTTGAAGCAGAAGAAGCCTCGTGGTCTGCGGTTTATTTTGGCCTGGCCAATATGATAATGAAACTCAGGGAAAGCCCAAAACTTTATGAATTTAAATTAGCACTTTTGGTGCATCTTCTGTTGCTGTTTGATGGAGGGAAAATAACAGCCAAAGTCGAAAAGTGAAAAGTTTTCTACTCAAAAATACATTACATTTAACAATTTATATACTTTATAATTTATATATTTTTAATACTATTTATTTATGTATTTATTGGCCCAGTTAAAGCTTAGTTTTATGTTTGTTTTATTCAACATGCCAAAAGTCAATGCCCTTGTGAACTTCTGTTTATTTGAACTTTACTATTCCACTATGTTTATTACTTTAAAAGTTTTTATTGCATTTTAGTTTTTGGTCAAAAAGTTTTCTGTTGTTTTTAAATTAAAATTTTAAAAACGAATTTGTTAATTGCTGCAGGGATTTGCCCAACATTTCATGTTCTAATTTGAGAGAAAGTTATTGTTATAGTTTAGTTTTATTTAGCATAAATAAATTATTCGGCTGACGCTTAGGTACATACTGCTTACTTTTTGATTTATTTCCCCCTAGCAAAAATTAGTTTTAATTCGAAACTGTTTTTTTTTCACTTTTAATGCTGTTTTTGTGCTTTGGATTTTTAATTTTGGCTAATGAAATATTCATTTAAAATTGGTGAAACAAATTTCAATTATGCAGATTTGAGTCAAACAGCAAAAAAGCGGACACAACTTTGGGCTCTGGCAACAATGGGATGCTCCTCTGCATGCATTCTTTTTTTTTTTTTTTGTATCTTTCTCGTGTGCAGTTGGTGTAGAAAAAATGTGTGTGTGCTTCACTTATAAATAGCGTATGTGGAGCAGTCCGAAAAAAGGATATGGGTTAGCAGGAAGCAGGATGGACAAGTGGTCTTCTCCGCCGCCGCTGCCGGAGTCCGGCGTCCGGCGTCCGGTTCCGTCCACTACGTCCATTTAAATTGGCTTAAAAACTCAACGAACAGGCAACAAAGTCATGAATATGCGCACAGACATAGTGGAAAACAACAAGGCAACTGAAGAATACTCGAATAATTACACAAACACAAATGCGCACAAATAAAATACCAACGAATATGTGAGGGAGGAAGATGTGTGTGTGCGTGTGTGTGTGTGTAGGTATTCCATTAGGCGTAATTAGAGCATTTAGCATCGAGGAAAAAGTTAAGAAAAGCCAACAGCAGAAACTGACAGATTCAGTCGGTTCTCCTCTGTACTGCATACATATGCATGTGGGCATGTGGGCATGCAGCACGCTCAGATACAGTTAGCCGGAGTTGCATTCCACACACACACACACACACATAGATACACACGCACACCCGAAGCACTCTCGCAAGTATTTGCACACATGCATGATTGCTCTTTTACCACTCAGACAATTAACTTAAAGTTGGCAAGCAGCAGACAGCGGCGTGTCTTTTGGAACTGGTTCATTAGATGCCTTCAAAATTTAGAGCACACTTGGAAAATAATAGAAATATAATACAAAAGCAACTGTTGCATTTATGTTAATTTATAGAATATTCATGAAATTATATAGAATGTAGTAGAGAACATTTATCAGTGTCATAAAATAGTTTGACGTTTGCTATGCTTTTACTTCCATCAACTCATAAACTCTAATAAAAAATGCATCTTTAAATGGTTTGGAATTTTGATAAATAATATTATTAGCTACATTGTAGTCCCATATCACATATTCAACTAGTTAAACAGCGCTTAGCCTTGTTGATTCATTAATAAACTTATTAAAATCATTTTATAAAAACATCACGTATACGACTAGGTGGACAGCGCACTTAATTTAGATTTTAGTTGTATTAATTTCATCATTTATCACTGGATTTTTATCAAAACCATTTAACTGAACTAGTTCCCCTGCAATACACCCAGCACTCAGCCACAACCAAGTCTCTCCCTGGCTTTCTGCTCAAGTACGATAATTAAAAGTTGGCTAAATGTGGCAGGCAGCTTCCTTGAGATGGGGCTGCACGAACGCTTTCAGCTCCTGACTCTGCTGCTTCTTGTGCTTCTGCTCCCTGCCTCTGCTGATCCTGCTCCGTGTGACTGCGTCCTCCTCTTGGTTATTATGGGTGGCATCGCCACATCCATTTGATTGCACACCATTTGCAACACAAACTCACATGTGCACCTCCACCTCTGCACTGAATGCAGCGGAATCCCAACTGCAATGCACATTTAACTGTCATCGTCGTTTCCTGCATTCAGTATATGAACGTTTTGGTGTGTGCTACACTGAGGGGAATATTTGCAAAAGAATTATGATTTGATTTTAAAAAACTGGGAAAGGGAAAATGAAAAATTTCAATCTTTAATATATTGATTCAAAGACCTTAAACGTTTAGTTTTTAAGTCTCCCCTGAAAGAATAGTAATTTAAGCGAGATTAATTTCCCACCAAAAAGTTGATTTAAGGAAAATATTCGTCAATAACTTAGCTAACCTAATAACCATAAAAACATCTGACCGAAAACCTAAAAGAATATTATTTTGCGTAGTGTAATCTCCACTCATTTTCCCATCTCATGCCCCCTTGCTATCTGCATCACGGAAATCAAAGTATAAATGTATTTTGTCAAATGCTGGCGCAGAAGTTTCCTTTTCTAGCAGACAGGATCTTTCCCTGGCATCCCCAGCGCCTTCACAATCCAGCGGAAATGTTGAAAATATCATAAGGAGGCGTGATGCTGCCGCAAATTAATGCATAATTGCATTAGTCACTTCATGTGTGTGTGTGGCAAGAGCAGCAGCAGGAAGTCTTGCTTGCAACCGCCAAAATTTGTTGCAAATTAATGGCAAGTGGAAGGATGAGAGCAGGTGGAATGCTAAAGTGTGCTTAATTTCCTGATGCCACACATTGCGAGGGGGGAGTTGATAACTGGCATTAAGTAGTGGTGGTGTTGGTGCGTGGGCGTGCACAAGGAAATTTATTGCAATTTGAAAGCGACTTAAGTATGCGGTGGTCTTGATATAAGGTTCCATGACAATGATAATAGGCTTGGTAATGCCAATGCTCTGCACTTAAATTTAGAATTTGTGGAACATTCTGAGGGATTAAAGTAAGCGGCTTAGGTTGTTCTACTTATGAGGGATGTATATTTGAAAGAAGATTTGATATATTAAGGTAATTTCAGGTATTTTCATAGAGGTATTATCGTGAATGGAGTTGAATTATTAAGAGGTTGAGGGAAAAATAAGGTTAAATGTACATAAACAATTAGATATTTAAAGCTTAAATTTTTTGTTGAGCAAAAACAGAGAAGATATTTGATATAAAATCATCTAAATATCCATAAAACTGACGTTGAAACACACTAAATAGTTTAGAAAACACTCCCAGGAAATTTTACACCCAATAGTATCTCAAAATATGTGTAGATCCTAACTCACAGAATCTCTTTTTAAAATATTTAAAATTTAATTGAAATATTTAAATATTTATAAATATTTATTTATCTATTTATATATTTTAAACATTTATTGAAATATTTTAGTTCCGAATTTCGTTACTCGCAGGGCTTCTAGCATTTTTCTTTGTGGGTATTTCCTTAGCTCTCTTAGACTCTCTCTCTCTCTCTAGGGCTCTCCCTTGTTCCGTTGCAATTTGCCAAACCGGCCTTGGTTCGCTCTCGCCTGCTCTCGAACTTTCTAGCAAGGGTGGTGCTCTCTTCCAATTAACAGTGCTCTCTCTCTCCCTTTCCCTGTCTCTCCTTTCTCATAAGCTTCATAACAAACTGTCCATCAGCTGCTTTAGCACCACTCTCTTTGTAGTTGCTGTTGTTGTTGTTGTTGTTAACTTTTTCATTTGCTTTCGGCACGCGCTTCTTGGCGACTTTGTTTGTCTGCCTTCGATTTTTAACAAACAAACTGCAGAGTGCAAAGGCAAACACAAACACAAACACAACACACACATGAACGGAAAAAATGCAAATGCCTGAACATTGATTAGTTGCAATTTTCGCTTACATACGATATTACGATGTGAACACGTTTATGTATCACTTGCTTTATGATTTATGGATTTATGATTTTCGGATTATTGCTTGCTTTTTTTTTTTGTATTTTCATATAGCACTAATTTACAAATTTTATATTTGTTTTAAATGCACTTTTGGTGTTTTGCGGCTTGCTTAATTATTTTGTACGCGTCGTGTGTGTACAAAAATATACGTTTTTAACTATGTTAAATTTGTTAACACCGAATTATTTAATTTATTTCTTTGGTGGCCACAGCGCGGCTACGTTCGATACGCGTTTCGGTCGGCAGACTGAGTTTTTTCCTGCAGTTGTCTGTTTTATGTCTGTTTCGGGTTGGTTTCTTCTTCTTCTTTTTCATGGCGTTCTTCCCTTCATTCTGTTATTTTTTTTGTATTTTTTTTTTTGTAGCCAGAACGTTGTATGAAGTAACGTTTCTTCTTCTTTATGTCGCGCATTTCCGTATTTCGTTACCCTTCCGCGTCTGTGGCTCTCTTTCTCTTTTAATCTCCCGCTCAGTCGGGTTTAGGGGTAGTTTCCGCTCTCTCTCGCTCTCACTCTCTCTACTTCCTGTGCGCATGCTCTAACCCTGTTTTGGTTATTTCAAACTGTAAATACCGTTAGACGGGGCCTTTTAACCTGTAAGAATCAAAGATATTTCGTAGTTACTTCAAAACATATTTTAACAATATTTTCTGATCATATTCATAATGCAAGAATTAAGTAAAAATTCTTTAAAAAACAATCAACAAAATATATTTAAATCTTATTAACAAAAGAAGACTAGTTTACTTAATATGCGGCATCGGAGAGATAAGCTTGTTCCAAAAGTTAGTACTATCTCGCCTCAAATACGTGTTCAACACCATATAGGCCTTCAACTAGCTGTCCAGATCCTCAAAGTTCTCAACATCCGGATAAAGGATAACGATCAGCAGCTTGAAGCGATCCTTGGAGGTGGCGTGCAGAGCGAGTCGGAACTCCAGCTTTCTTGAGGTGGACTCCAAAAAGTTCTTTGTCATCAGGATGATAATGCACCGCGAATCCTTCACAGAGTGGATAATGCATTCTGAAATGAACTGTGGAAGGATTGAAAGGGCATATAAATATGTGAATAAATGTATATTTATTTTTTTATATATAACTTTTCGAAACATGATCCTTAACTTTGATAAAATACTTAACTGAAATGGTATAAACTGTTCAAGGAATCTCCAAGGAAAGTTCTCTACATTTGACAATGAAATCCAAGTTCAAGTATTCAATATAAAAAAAGAAAGAAACCCAAGAGTTAAATTATAAAACAAAAATAGACCCTGAAATATGATTTTCCCTCACTTCACTGAATTCCCCAACCTGAGCCAAAACTGTCAGAAATATGTGTTCCACTTCTCGCTCCCAAAATACGCGACTGAGTAAACCCTTCATTCGGCAGATCAGAACAATTTAAAGCCACGCGTCGGATGACTGCCAATAAGGCGAGCGACATAAATTCATATTAGCGTGCATATATTTACACACACACACCAACACACAGACTAGAATAGACAGAAATAACCGAACGCAAATACACTCGAACGTAGCTCAAACATATCCATATTGTGTATTGAAATTAATCGCTTAACCCTTTTGCATATGTCACGTTCCATTCCCTCCCAAAAATGTCAAGACAAAGGACAATGACAGTTGGGTGGAAAAGTCTGTGCACACCAGCGAAGGCAGCTTAATGCTCAAGGACGACACGGCCACCCACCACCTACCGCCCACCGTTGTGCCATTTGTATGGATTATACATGGGTAAATCATTAATATTTTTGTTTTTCTTAGCATTTTGACTTTCTGATGTCTTACAGAAATTTGCATAAAATGGGTTTTTTGTCGCCTCGGCTCTGGGAGAGTGTGTGTGCGCTATGAAAATTAATAAGACTCCCTCCCTCCATATTTCTCCCTTGGGGTATATGCTTCCTTCCACCTCATCCTTTGTTTTGTTGTTAATCCCAACGTCTGGGCGCATTTGATAAGATTTTGTCCCAATGACTCATCTTCTGCTTATCATTATCCTCCGGGACCTCCTGCTGATTATGCCGGATGCTGTTGATGAGTTTGTATTTGTTTTCAGTTCCAAGGGTTGTGCAGCGCTAAGGGAGAAATTTCTGAATCTTAATTGGTGTTGATAATGATTATAGTTTTTTTGTTTTTGATTAAAAGCATACAATTATGAAGAAGATGATTCTTATAAAGGATTTAAGCAGACATATCAGCAGCTGGCACAGCTTATATAGTAATAAATAACCAATTTTGAAGGCGAATAATGTCAAAAAAGTATGCTATAATATTTAAAAGCCAACATATTTTTATGTTAATAAATATTTATTATAATGTAAAGGTTTTCTAGTCACTACAATTGGCATAATTATATTGAAAACCTTAAATAAAAGTACTTAAACACTTGTATCATGAAATTCTATTACCGAACGGAAATTAGATACCTCCAAAAGACATTTCTCTTCGCGTCCATTCACTTTCCACATTCCGAGTGCCCCAGACTTTCGAACCCATCCCCGTGAATGAACTCGAATAGCCGAATGCATCTTATGTGCCGCTGTCGCTTCCTCGACCAGGTAAATTGCAATATTATGCTAGACTGCGAGCGCCGACGTAATCGCCCTGAGAAACTAGGAAAACGGGTTAATAATGCCATAAACAAAAAGCGCAAAAAAAAAAGCTCAAGTAAAGACGACACTTTCGTGACTGGCCAGCCAGCCAGCCACTTGGCAATGTTTGTTTGTTTGTTTGCTGGCTGGTTGGCTGCTGGTTGGTTGGTTTGTTTGTTTGCGCGCCAAGCGGAAAGTGAAAGGCAAACGAAGGCGATGCGAGTCGGCCAACTTGGATGGTTTTGTTTGGGCCAGGAAAAAAGCTGAGCACGCTGAGTAGACGGGGCAGCTGGCTCAGCCTTGTGGCAAACACACAATGCCCCCGTCACATGTGCCTTTGTTGCTGTTTTATTGTCGCGCGGGCATGCCGAGGAATTAGTGTCTGCCTTATCACAAGGTGCCAGACATGACTACTTATGCACCGAAAGAAATGAGCTTTACATATATCATGAAGATTAATAAATCAATATCTTTAGGTTGTAATTAACTCAGTTAGGTGCAAGATCGTAAGTTAGGCAAATGACAGGAGCTGCACCTCAGTACCATAATAATATGCATATATGAGAGTCCCTGACAATCACGTAGCCGCCTTGTGGAACGGCTCTGGGTTTTAATAATATAAAAGCTGTGTTTTTTTACATTAAATACTTAAAGTTGAGAAGAAAATAGTTTCTGCAAAACAAATATTAATTATTTGTTAAACTTAGCAGATTCAGATGGAAAATAATAAATATTTTGTGGTTGTTAAAGTGCATAAATATAAAAATATTATAAAAAAAAAACATAGACGGTCATAGAACACTAATTCCTAACTGTTATTTATTTTATTTATTTCTTTTAACTTATTTTAAAAAAAGTTATATTTGAATTTTACATATTTCAAGTTTTAAGTTCTAAAATAATTTATTGGATAGGTGGAAAACCCTATAAATACCTTGAGCTAATCGCTTTATATGTGCAGAAAAGAATTCTTAATTAATATAACTTAAATCTATGCATTTTATCTTACTGTGTACAACAGCCGCAGTGGCAGTTGCCGAGTTGTGGGTTCAATGACTTCAGCAGCAGCAACATCATCATCGTCATTGTCGTGCGGAATGCGCTCGCAAAAACATATGCTAATAAATTTCTCATAAAAAGCTCTTCACAATGCCAACGCAACATGCTCCTCAACAAGTAAATAAGCCGGCAAATGATAAACGAATGTCGACCAAGTTAATACCGTTGGTAGATGAAAGAAAATTATTTAAAAAAGGCTTACATTTTCTATGAGGTTGGTTTCAACCATATACCTTAAAAAATTTAATGGTATTTATTGACTATTCCTAATAGAAATTTAAACATATTATTCACAAAACTAAGCCTTTTGTAAACGTTTAAAGCACTAATATTTAATACAAAAATATATTTTTCTAAAATAAGAAATAAGTAAATACCTTAAGAAATGAATATTGACAATATATTTTTTTGCAACTACACTTATTTTCCCCTCCATTAATTTTAGTTAATATTTAATATAGGAAGAAGTACCCAAACAACCCCACTATATACCCCATTGCAAGACTTCGTATAGGATGGATAATCTCCGGATCATCCTTCGCATATATTCCATCAACTCACTGCTTCATCTTCCATCCACAATCCGCATTCGAGTTATATTTCATGTCACAATCGCCTCTCAAGTTATCCATCATGCTCGCCTTAAAACGCATTCCCCTATTATCTGTTGTGGATTTTCTCCGCTCAGGCCTCAGAAGGGAAGGGGAAATAATAAACAGAAATATTTTCCAGTTGATTTTCCATCACTTCGTCCCTTCCACGTTCTGTCTGTTGACACAATGTAGCACCGGAAATAATTGCTCTGTAATGGCTTAATTGGTATTTATGATTGCAGATCGTTGTACGCGAGGTTACCTACCCGAACGTGATGTATTGAGATAATTGTGATTGCATTTATTGTCCTTGTACTTGAGGCGAGGGGAGATTTAATATTAAAATGGTTTCAGCAGGGACTCCTTTGTGTGCAGACCGCAAATAAAAGAAATATTAATATTAATTTATATGGAATTGGTTTAATAATTAATACCACTTTTATTGGCCGCTGCAAAGTGACACTAATGGCATTTATTATTATTTTTATTATATTTACTTTAGTTAATAAATGTTTAAGGTAGAATATGGGAATGGTAAGTAATAAAATATCCCTTTGCCTGCACAACAATGATTGGTTTCCTGGAAATATTTTTGCTTCCCAGCCTGAGAGTGCCGCTGTAATTTGTCAAACGACTTGACTATAGTTATAAATTTTCCAAGAACCCTCTTACTTACCTGGCATTGCAATTTGTCGTCATTATTGCCGCGCAGTTGTAAGTTTAGAGCTTTTGTGAGTTTATTGGCAACAAATGGGCGCCTCTGGTGCTCGTTAGCTGGACTCGTTAGCAGTTAAGGTGCATTTTATAAATATATATACATAAATATGTAGATGGCACACCTCTGTAGAATGTGCAGAATATTGCATTTCATAATGGCCCAAGGAGGCAGCGGAGCGAATTGATTTATGCCATGTCACGTAGTCACGGCCCTGGCTTCCCAGAAGAAGAAGTGCGAACTTTGCGATGATGGAATTAAGGTCCTCGGAGGATACTTAATCCTCCTCTCAATCCCCCAGCACTGCCGTAATTTTAGTTGCGAAAAATAGTAATCTTCAAGCCCGGCCAAAGTGTGGGCTTTAAGCCCGCTTTCCCCCCTTTCGGCCATTAGCATAATCGATGCCACTTTGTTTTCCCAGCTTCCGCTGATGCCGCTGCTGCTCCCATTATTCTCGAGGGTGGTGCGGGGGAGGCGGTGGGTGGGTTGGTATGTACATATGCCCGCCGAAAGTAAATGAATTAATTAACCATGTCACGAGCGTTAAATTTCAACAAAGGCAGCCACCGAAGTCGGAACAATTGCAATGCGAAAATTTAATTAAGTTGCAGCCATCAGCGAAAGAACTTTGTTGCCCGGGGTCTTTCAGTAGGTCCTGGAGTCGTCGTCCACCCTTCTCCCCTCCTTCATCCTTCGTCCTTGTCTCGTACATATAGATAGAGTTAATATTGCAATTAAGTTTTCGTGCAAAAAGTTTCCGCTGCTTAATTGTAAAACAGTTGTTAATTAGATTTATCGGGGTTGTCTGGCCCGAAATGGAGTTTTCGCGGCAACTTTAATGAAATTTCTTCAATTATTGGGTGAAAACATTTAACAGGAAAGAGTTTTGCAGCGAAATGAAAACACCAAAGAAGTACACAAACTTAGCAAGTTGTTATTTTAGATTGTGCTTTCTTGATTGCTTTGTTTATGTTTAATTAAGCAATTTGAATTAAGGCAATGAAGCTTAATTATATATAAATCTTATAGCATTTAAAACTAGCTAAGTAAGTCAATCTTTTCGGTCACAATTTTTTTCTGTGTAGCAATATTAAAATGATTTAAAACCCCTTTTCATCAGCAGAGTATTTTTATACAGTATACAAATAAAATAAAATTCTATAAAAAAATAAAAAAATTTCTGGCTGATAAAAAAACCTAAAAACGTTTATAAAAAAGCTCCAAAGTTGGTAAACAGAGAGGTTCGTAAAAAGGTAAACCCTTTTTAATTACTACACTATTTTAATTGCAATTAAAACAAAACATTTTAAATCTGATTTTCACTACCAGCACTTATGTGTGTCCTTCAGCCAGGACACGCAAAAAGTGGAGTGAACATTTTCGCTAACACAAATTCCGCTGGCACATCATAACTTGGTCAGCATTTTGCGCGCTTCAAACTTTACGCAGAGCTGCCTGTTGATACGAAAAATGTTCATTTCATTTTTGCACTCGACACTCGCCGCTCCTTCCAGGACTCCCCCTTGACATGACAGCATTCTCGTAAAATGAATTGTACATAATTCAACGAGCAGAAACTTTAATTGCTCGTGTGATAGAATCAACTCTTCAGCTGGGCTTGCCTTAAATTTCCCCTCGAAATGGATGATGGAAGACACGTGTTGGCTGGCACCTTCCCCCCGCCCATGTGAAAACATATTTTTCCGCTTGCCGTACTAGAAAATGTTATGCAAATTACACAACATTTTATACAAATTTTACAGATACGGAGATGGAAATGTATTTATTGAAATTAATTTAGGTTCAAGCGGAATTGTTTCCTGTACAGGAAATTTGCTTGTACGGACATTTCGGCGGATTTCCGGTTCAACAAAATGGAGAGAGAGAGTAAGCATCACATTTGCCATCAAGGTTCACAAATATAATGACAAAGATATTCCTAAAATGCATCAAACTCTTGTGAGTTTTTGCTATTTTTACTCTCATAATTTTCAACTGAAACAAATATTACCAAAAGGGATCTATACTTTCGTTACGCACTGTGTCCCTTTCGATTACACACCAATATGTATTTGCATGTGGAAAACATTGCTCGTACAATTTCATATGCAAAATTACAAATGTTAGTGGCCAGGGCCGAAATGAAATTGATGGTTGGCCAAAACCGGCAGCCAACCAATTTCCCACGAACGCAATTAACTATAGTTCCGCATGAACTTTCACCGCAAATGGCGAGGTTTCAATTTCAATTGTGGCAAATTCAGGATAATGAATTGAAGTCGTCGTACGTACGAGTATATAACCGAATTCGATTTTGGTTGTGACTTAAATTCACAGCATTTGAAGGCGTCGAAAGTTGGCAAAGTCAACAGTTGTAAATGACGAGTCTTGAGAGTCTTGAGTACGTGAGGTTTGTCATATTGATTTATGTATAATATATATATTTATGTTGTTACTCTGTGGATTTATTTACAGAAAGTATATTGTTTTTGGGTTGCATTAAAAAACAGGAAATTGTGGAAGGAATTTAGGAATTTATTAGCATCACATTTCTGGCTTAACTCTAGTGGGATTTACGTTTTTGTTTAGTTGATTGTTTTTATTTTTAGAATATTATTATATAGTAAAGCCATTTTCCTACAAAAATCGTACTAAATAATAAGCTTAACTAATTTAAAACCCCATTTTTTATAGCCAGGGTATCTTATTCCTCTTCATCTGTTATTTTTTCTATTTGATAGATTTTATCTTATTTTCTGAATGTTTTTTGTCACCCATTGGATTGACACTTGAAAGCCAGCTAACTCAAACACGTAGCCGACAAACGATCCAGCGTCATATATTATGTCCCCAGCAAGGACATCAATTCCATCCGCAGCTCTCTCACATTTCCTTTCTCTCTTTGTGTGTGTGCGTGCACATCGCAAACAAATAAAATGCCAGAGCTAGGAGCTTCAGGGTTCAAGGACAGCTGTGCAATTGTTTGGGCCGCTCTCGGCTTCCCACGTGCATAATTTGTGGTCAACACAGACATAGAAACGGAGAGTGGTAGCTGCTGGCTGGATTTTATGCTGGGAAGTGTGGGTGAAAAACATAAAAAAAGAGAAAAAGATTCGCATTTGTGCACGAGAAGTGAACTTGGAAGGAGCCTGCGGCCACACACACACACACACACACACCAACTGCCAGGGTCATTATTCAGGACCTTACCCATGTCTGCTTAGCGGGGAGATAGCGAAAAGTTGTGGGTAAGGACACAGACCCCTCTACAACGTCAACATCACGTAGAAAGTGGAAAAGCTTGTGAGGTTTAAGTTGTGGCGGTTTGGGGACCCTGCCCCACATTAAGGTTAAAATTGCCTCGCCCCGAACCGAGATGCCTGTGCATTTCCATAAATAATCTGACCCAATTCGACGACAGATTTGGAATGGCAAAATAATATGCCATTACATATATAAAAGCCATTAATCAATAAGGGAAAATCAGCATACTCAGAAATCAGATTGGGGATTTTTAAGTTATTATCATACGGGAGACTTTAATTAAATTTATTTATAATCAAATGGGTTTTTTTTAGAACGTTTTTATAAATACTTATAATTTCTAGTAGTTACCTTTCTGTTTACTTTAATTAAAGCTTTATGTTTTGTATATATATTTTAAATGAAAAATAGAGTTGTTTTCAATATCTTTTGGCTTTTTGTTTAAGATTTCTTAATATATATCTTAACTCCTATTTTACTATATCTATGAAATGTAGCTTTTGACTATATTTTGAATAGCAAACCTAGTTTCTTTCAATTACTTTCAGCCATAAATTGTGCAGACAACTAAATAAGCACAAGACCAGGTCACACAAACATCTCTTAATATGTATACAATACCTTTGGGTAGGCACTTACATCGTTGAATGTCCAACATGTAATCAAATGCTTAGAAATTTGATTATTATTTTTATTATTATTTCTTTTCGTTATTGCCTTGGCCAGTCGCCGTTTGTCTGTGACACAAATCGCCTTCTGTCTGGGCATAAATAAAGCAATAAATCAGTGAAATACAATACATCACCTGTGACCCAAATGCCCAACCCAACTCAACCTTTTGCACATTCTCCTGTGAGCCAAAAAAGGAGCAAAAATGCTCTCATAAATTATGCGAGCTTTACCCGCTGCTGGAATATGACATATTTTCGACTTGGCCTTTAACACTGACCAGGGGGGACTTTCCTTTTTTGCCTATTTATTAGCTGCTTGGCATTTTTTCGTCGTTTGGTAATGAAATAAATTAATTAAGAATCAATTTGGCCTGTCAAAGAAGCTGATTTAATATTATGTTACCATTCCTCTTCCTCGAGTTGAGCTTTGTGGCTTAATTTTTTAGTTGACAGGGCATCAAAGGGAATCCCATCAAGTTGATGGGGGAAGGAAGAAAATGTTGAAAAAGGAACCTGTGTATTCATTAAGGAAAAAACCTCAAGACTTGCTAACATTATAAATATTAAAATGATGATAGTGTGTAACCTTTTGTATCCATCTTTTGGCTTAGTTTTTAAATTTAAGGTAACCATTTTTAGCTTCAAAGACTCCCCACTCCCCTTAAGCTTAGCGCACGTGCAAGGACCACCGAAAAAAAATCATTTATAAATAGCCTTGTAAGGTCCTTCCACGCTGCACTTCTTCAAAGCTTTCAACTACTTAAGCCGAAATGGGGAAATTTTTATACATATTTTTAGTGTGCCTTTCCAGCGAAATAAGGATAAATAGCCACTTGAGCGGGCGTGAGTATCCTTCGGCTCGCTCACGAGCATCCTTTGCCAGGTTTTTTTTTGGAAACATGTATGAACCATAAGGGGGTGTGGGTGCGGGTGTGTGGAAATGATTTGCTACGCTTAAATTTCTGCTTTGAATGCACGTAAAAAATAATAAATCCTGGGCGCACACACACACGGAAAAACTCCCATGCGTGTTAACTGTAAAAGTAATGCACTAAAAATAGCTAACCGAATCCCAAGATGAAAAAGACAGGGGAGGCAGGGAATTCCCCCAATTTTGCCAAAACCGCTATCTCCAGTGCAAACAAAACTTTGGCGGAACAAAATGCAAACATTTTCGCAAGCTTTTCTTTAGCACTTTGTTTGCGAGGAAAATGGCGGGAAATGGAGCCTGGGGGGGGGGGGAGAGAGGGTAGGAAATTTGCATTCCCCCCCTGGCATTCGCTTGCGGTCTGCTACACACACATTTACCTATCGCGTGCTTTTCATTTCGCCATCCAGAATTGTTGTGTTTCGTTTTCCCCCCTTGTTTTTTTTACTCAAATTCGTTGCATTTTTATGATGGCAACTAAGTGAAGTGGAAAGGAATTGCTTACCAGCAAAATACCGCCATTGATAAGAAAGTGTAGCATTAATTAAGCTCATAAATAGCCGAGTTTCTTCACAATTTAGTGGTTACTCCTTGTTTATTTATTTGTTTTATTTTTTCCTATGCATCAGAAAACTAATTGGAGCACTTCCAGCTTGGCTTTCAACAATTCACTTAAGAAAAAACCATTTTAAATCGAAGAAAACCATGAGCCCCTCGGTTTTAGTGGTTTATTCACATGCTCTTTCAATTGAACCAACTGGAAATTAAGTTTCTGCTCTGAAATTTCATCTGCTTGACCCAAAACAAACCGAAAGGTAAATTTACTTATCACACTTAAAACGCATTGCCTTTGAGTTTGGGCGGGGGAAGGTCTGGACAAAAGGAGGAATTCTTGCAATTCACTTAGCCGCCGAAGGGAAAGCCACGCATTGCATTTAGCCCTCCCGCTTTCCAGCTCTCATCCAGAATACATTTGGCCGTCCAGCAGTATCCAATTGCAAGCAATTTCTATTGCCCCCCCAGCCCCCTTCCTCACCAGAGCCCCTCCTCGCTCCACTTTGCTGCAACGCCATCCATGCCTTCTCCAGTGACCCAATTTCTCACGTTTGGCTTTCATGTTTTCTGCACCCTGCAACCCATTACCTCTGCTCAAAGAGGGTGTGCGTGTGCACTGGAAAAAGTGCTGGTGATTGTTGAATATTAAGAGATTTTTAATAAACATAAAATATAGTTGTTGTTGCATATACTGTAACTACAAGCATTTCGAAAATTAAGTATTTTCTTTGATTTGATATTATAAATTTAAAGTGAGATTATTTAACTTTGGCTCTTGGATATATTATTATTATTATTATTCTGAATATTTTACTATATTAACTACAGAATATGTTTTCTACAGAATATATCCCTTTAAAATCATTTATACAAATCCAAGACTTTACTCTTTTAAGAACTGGAAAAATTGTTAAATCAATTCCTTAATATTTAATACATAAAATAATAATAGATACAAAAATGGATACAAAATTCTCCTAACTAGAGATGTATATGGGAAGAAAAAGAGTGATACGATATATAGACAACAATTTCGCATATAATATCATGTCGAAAATATACTTAACTATATTTTAAATAAAAAAAGTGTCAAAAATATTGAAATATACAATTTTCTAAAATAAGTTTCCCTTCAAAGTAAATAAATTAAGAAATTTAAATATGTGTTCCTTTTATTTAAGGACTTAGATATTTACTTCTTGCATATCTTGGTTCTATCTCTCCCTTTGTTTCTAATATTTTTTCCCAGTGCACTACCAGAAACCAGCTGCCTGCCTAGCCCTGCGCCGCCCCGCACCCACAGTCATCTCCTCTTCCATGGCTGTGGCCTGTGT
The DNA here is from genome assembly GCA_018874675.1 of Drosophila baimaii. Classification (NCBI taxonomy): domain Eukaryota; kingdom Metazoa; phylum Arthropoda; class Insecta; order Diptera; family Drosophilidae; genus Drosophila; species Drosophila baimaii. The sequence continues at coordinate 38,243 of JAEIIU010049833.1, forward strand.
TACATTTAACGACTTTCGAGTTCAAATTGTACAAAATTTACGATGCTCGGCTATCTTCGCACTCACTACCAAAAAAAAAAAATTGCTTTTCTCTGGCCTGACCAATGCTCGGCTGCTGCTGCTTCTGCTGCTGCTGTTGCTGTTATTTCTCCTCTGGCCTTTCCGTTGGCGTTTTCACCGCTTGCTGTTGTTGCTTTTGCTGGCGTTAATTGAGGCGCAAAATGAACGCTGCGAGTGGGAAGGGGGAGTGGCCGAAACGGAGGGCAATCGCCATGAACAATCATTGTCTGGCAGGCATTTAATTCAATTGGCAACAGCAGCGGCAGCATAATTAAATTCGGCTTTTCATAAATCATATCAGCAACCGTAACAGTAAGCATTGTTATAAAAATAAATAATATTAATAATTATAATGTTAATGGCAGAGCACTAATTATTTAAAATGCATCCCCCCCTCCCTCCTCCTCTTATCGATGCTTTTGTGCACTTAACACATTCATTTGGCTTCAATATCAATGCATTAATCACTTGAAATGGCAGTGTGTTTTGGCCTATTGGGAAACATCGAATATTGAATTTAAATATGCAATCGTTTGTGGTGGAGGCTGGCTGGTAATTAAATGGAAATTTGAGTAACCAAAGGGGATGTTTGGTCTAAGAACGAAATAATTGGTATACGTATGCGTATACGTGATAATTGGGAGCGTATACTTAATATGGCCATCAGTTGAAGTACTTTAGAGTGTTGCTTTAAATTTAATAAAGGAAAAATAACAGAAACAGATTTAATTATAAATAAACGTGACAGTTTATCTTATTTGAAGATCTATCAAATACTTAAATATTGCTTAATTTAATTAGGGAACTTATTATTTTCCCAATTGAAGTGCATTTGGTACCATAATTATAATCTTTCTCCCTCTACCAATCCATCTCGTATACCTTGAATAATCACTCTCCGTAGTAACCTTAAAAAATAAATGTTCAATGTCATGCAGACTGAATGCTTCAATGCATTTTGTTACCTGATAACCATTTGCCTCGGTTACTTTGGTTTATTTGTGTGTTTGCACGTGTAATTGCTGCACGTCTCGTTGCTGCAACCGATTTGCCGGACAAAAGGCTTATGAAAAGCCGCTGCCTAAGCCTCCGACTTCAACTTCAACTTGGTTTTTGGACACAAAGAGGGCCATAAAGTTACCCGGCTTCATTCATTTGGCGGCCTCAGCCCTCAAGTTCATACTGGCCAGCTGTGCATCCATTGGACACTGGTTAAAATAATAAAATTATCCAAGATAATACTTGAAGAGTTAGTAAACAAAATAAGGATTATATATACCAAATTTAATTATTCTTAAAATGTTTGTTCTATTATATAGTTTAAACATATTTTATATGACCCAAAAAAGTCAGCTTAAACCACTGTACAATGACCAAAAAGGTCCCAGCTGAGACATAGACTTAACTATGTTTTTTCAGGTCCTCCTCCTCTTTTTCTTCAGCAGTTTTTCTTCAACTTTATCTTCACTTTTTTTTATTTTCTGTTGCCTGGCATCGTTAGAAGGCGGTTGGCGTTTGGTTCGTTTGCACAATCTGGTGTCGGTCGTCAAGGTCGTCAAAGATGCAGCAGCCAAAATGGCAAAAGCGGCAAGAAAAAAAAACCACATCTCTTTACGTAAATCAAAAGCGTCACCAGCACCAACGACCAACCAAGTTGGCCAAGACTCGCGTGGAATGAATACAACGAGCGGCGGGCCAATTGCATAAGGCGCGCGTGCAAACACGATTCCGGCGATGGTGGCCACCTTTGTGCCACCCTGTCCCGGCCAGTATCTTCTTCTTCGCCAAGTCAAGCCAAGCCAAGGTATGGGTGCACTTGGTTTATGCAGAGATAGTATCTTGAATTTATGAGAATTATAAGAGGTTATATATAGTAAATGGAATTCTTTAAAACCCAATAAAAGACTTTCTTAAAAAACTACATATATAAAGTGGTAAGGAAATACAAAAAATATTTACTCAAGGCAGCGGAACTATTAACTTGAACCAGCAATTACCTCTTAAGTATTTTTTAATAGAATCTACATTGTAAAAATTATTTCTTCAATATTCTAAATGCCGCATAAACCTGGCCACTGTCACATTAATATTCATACCTCAAATCAAAAACATTCGTGCGAGCATAAATCATCAGGGACTTTTTTATAGCATTTTCCCCCACATACGTACATAAATGCAGTTTAACTTTTTTTGGGAACTGAAGATTAAAGGCAATAGCTTCAGACAAAAGCTTGGAAAAGACAATAGTCAGAGTGCAAAACAATACGATGAGTCAGCGAACGAACAATAAATGCAAAGAGGGGCATAAATTTAAGAGAAAAATTCACTTGTCCGCCTCCTTTTTAATGAATTAATTAAGTAAGAAAACCAGAACATTTATGGAATTAATTGAATACAAAATATAAAGCCAAGAAAATCAACAGGTTACAATTTATATTTTTCTTTAAATTTCTGAGCAACACAATAGAACAGAAAAATATCATTAAAAATGCCATGCCCTTATATTTCTGGAATATCCACCAGTTTGCCGCTTTTATTCACAATTTTTCCGTTGAAACGCAAACACAAACACACAGAGCTAACGCTCCTTTTGTTTTCCTATTTATTTTTCTTTTTTTTAGCAAATCCAATAAGCACTTTAATCAAAGTCAAACAAAAAAAAAGTCTTCTGGCTTTATTTCACCTTTATTTTTTTTTTTTCAGCGAAACACAAAAACCTCCACAGGGCTTAGAAAAGAAACGAAAAAAAAAAACAAACAGTGCAAAAATAAATGGAAAAAGAGTAATACAAAAAAATATTGTCAACTTCTGACCAGCTGTACTCGGTCTATGCCCCATGGGGCATACACCGCACAGTGGTTGCGCCCATAGGCCAAAAATAAAAAAAATCATAACAACAAAAATGTACGAAAAGTAACC